>CANUEX010185803.1:0-12930 GCA_948099535.1 Jatropha multifida | reverse complement strand
ACTGAATTAGACTTTTTAAATTCGATTTTCGATTCGGTTCGCGGCATAAAATATTATTTTTGGCCAATTCTCATTGGTGAAAATTTACAATTAAATTTTAAATAAAAATTCTTTTGAAAATAAATTAATGGGTTATTTCACTCCTGGTATATGAGTCTATTCCACACCAATCTAATCAATCAAAGTCTAATTTTTATTACCAATAAAAATTGAAGTGTTTTTAAATTTATTTTTGTGTCATTAAAATAAAAAATTTAGTTTTTTTTTATGTTTATGAGTTATTATATAAATGATTATTTATTTATTTAAAATATTAATGCATTACTTATATAGTATACTGTGTCCCAAGCATATGGATGTTCTACCCCTTTAAAAAATTATAGTATTTTGTACATTTTTGTATCTCGTGTCTTGTATTCGTGTAACCTAACTCATGGTAAATGAAACTATTTTATACACCAAGCTAAGCAATCAAGGTTTTTTTATTACCAATAAAAATGAATTCTTATGTTTTTATATCTCGTGTCTATGTTTAGTCTTAGTCCAAAACACTATCTATAAAAATTAATAAAATTTAATATTTTAATTAAAACGAGATATTTCTAATTATATATTTAAGAAGAAAAAGGATAAATAAGCATTTGAATATTCCAAGTCTGAAACTCCATATGAATACAATTAATTTGTACAGTACATCGAATCATGAATTCAATAATTTCTATCATTAACATTTTTTTTTAAATGGTCTCTCTCTATCATAACATTAATATCCACAATAATCTCCTGACCTACCAAAAAAAGAAAGGTCAATAGGACTTCTTTAGATACCTAAAATCCATTGAAGAACCAATACAATCTAACTTAGCTCTACAAAAATTCAACAATTTCAACAATTCAATAACCTTCTCCTTTGTACTTTCATCACAACCAACTTGTAATAGTATAAGCAACTTTTGAATAGCACCCACTTTAAGTTGAAGTGCTTCAACTACAACACCACCCTCTTCTCTTTTCTCATTCTTGCATAACTTCCAAATGATTGACACTGAGAATTTTGTTGCCAATTCTGATACTAAAATCTTCTGAAACAAAACAGGAACAATTAGGGCATTCTCATAAGCCTTTTCTCTTCCTTCTTCAAACTCACAAATATGGTCTAGAACACCTAAAGCCTTTTCACTTATGCTTTTATCTCCATCAACAAGAATTTCTATAACCAGAGGAATTAAACCCATTTCTAAAAATGTTGATATAATCTTTTCATCGATCAAAGAAGGAGATAACATGTAAAAGATAACCATTAATGAAGCTTTAGTTGAAGAAGGGCGAATAGGCTCTTTTATTGACTTAACTAAAGCTTCAATAACTCCTCCTATCTCTATTACTCTAGCTATATAATTTTGATCTGAAGAAACTACCTCTTTAAGTACTAAAACTGCATTTTGTCTAGCAGTAAGATCTCCGCTACTCTCTAATAACCATAACGTGCAACGCAAAGAACTTGCCGATCCTAACTTCTTTTCGCCTTCTAAACCTAATGGAAACACCCATACCAATATCGACAGTATCTCCTTTAATAAATCTTCATTTTTCTCCATTTCAACTGAAAATAACTCGAAAGCAACTGATAAAATATAACCAACCCCATTTTCCGCAACGCAAAGCTTATTTCTTTCTCTTTCTTTTCCCCAGTTATTGATCTTTACTACTAATTTCTTACACCTGTTGTAATCCCCATTTTGCGCCGCCACCATAATTTTCTTACAAATATCTGAAACCTCGTACCTGGTGACTGGAATACGAGGCGTAGGAATACGTTCAATACCGTAAGACCGATTCTCTACGCACCAATCTTGAATCAATTTACGTATTGAGTGGTTTGGTATTTGATCGCAGCTCGTTAAAGTCTGGTTTGTTACCGGACAAGTCCGGTGACCAGATTCTATCCACCTTTCAATGCTTTCTCTATCGTAAGTTATCCCCGTTGACAACGTAACTGGATCTTTCATCAAGTCTAAAGATATTGGGCAGAGAAAATGCATCGGAATCTTGATATCTGTTTCTGACTTGTTGTTGGAATTGTTTTTTCCGTCAAGAGGGCCAACTGCCCTTCTTCTTCTTCTCCAGGATAACATTTTCTTTTATCTGTGAGTGTATTCTATTTTATTTTTCTTTTGGTTTTGGGTTGAGTTCTTCTGGTTTTGGATTATGAAGCAAAGTACGATTATGGGGTTTTATATGTGTGTGTAAACTGGTCAAAGCTAGGTAGGATTAGAAGAGAAAGAGAGTGTAAAAAGAGAAGAAGATGTTCAAGAAATGAAGTGGAAGGTTTGTTTGGTTGGGTTGGTTGGTTTTGGTTGAGGTTGAGGTTAGGGTAAATATTTGGAATGTTGACCGTTGAATATTTGACGGCTGACCCTATTTGACCGTCTCCGAGTCTTATTCAGTCGGTGGACCGAGTGAGCGGCTTTAGACTGGTTCTTTGCTCGGTCTACCACTGACTTTCAACTTTCTTTTTTTAGGGTTACCTGACTTTCAACTCTATATGGTCACAAATTAAAACCTCATGGTGGCTCGTAACAGTTAGTAATAATTAACAATTACAATCTTTTATATATTATTTAATATCTTCATCTTACTATCATTAATAATCAGAATTATAATTTCACAAAAGAGACATAAATTTATATTTTAAATATAAATATAAAATAGGGAAATTACTATTTTATCAAAATAAATAATTTTGCCTTATATTCTTAGAAGTACGCAATATTCTCCCTTTCTTTTGCCTTCTTATACTGTTATATCATTCTGTCATTTTTTATATTTTTTATTAAGTATCGAAACATATTAGTTAATTTTGTTAAAATAAAAGGATAAAATAGTCAATAATATATATATATAGTAGTTGATTTTAGGCAAAAAAACATAAGGGATAAAAAGGTAATCCACTAATGGAAAAGTTTAAAAATTAATAAAAGGATATAATACTCTAATAGATGTAAAAAGATAAGGACAAAATTTTGTATTCCTAAAAATATAATTAAGGGCAATATTGTATATTATGTTGAAATAAAATCATAATTTTCATTATAAAATATATATAATCAAAGGGAAAACTAGATTTAAAAAATAAGTTAAAAATAGAAATAGGTTGAATTTTAAAATTTAAATGTTAAATAGTTATGTTTTATATAAATACAATAAATAGCACTTAAAATCTCTTCAAAAAAGAGAAGGTAGAGTTTAAAATTTTAATTTAAAAAAATTGCAAGCCATGTTGGCAAGTGTGCAATGTGAACGTTGAAGCCAGTCAATTTCTTTCAATTCTAATGTCGCATTATACAGAAGTATCAATTTCAAAGTTCTGTAAGTTACATATTTTTTGTTTTTTGTATATAGTAAGTTGAATATTTTAAAACAAAAGTTATACGACATTTTTTTAATTAAAGGCATTTAGGCTCTGTGTCACAAAATTAACTATTTATTTTATTGATTAGTTTATCGTGAAACACTAAAAGCTAACATTATATGAGTTAATATTTTCGCAAAATGTTATTCTAACATCTAAAAACTAATTCAAACGCGACTTATTTTTAAATAGCTTTTAGGGTTTTGACACAGCTTTAATGCCCAATAGATGAAAACTCAAAACCTCTAATTTTCTACATCTTAAAAGATACAGGAGGACCAATCAGATCACGTGTGATTGACTTTAATTACCATTATCTTACTATGACATTGAAAAAGAAATTTAATTGATTAATTGATAGATTAATTAGTTCAAAATAAATATTTTGTTTCGAATAAAATAATTTACCATTAAACATTTGAAATATCTAAAGTATCAAGTTTAATTCTTTTTAGCAATGGGAAAGAATATTATTTGGTATCTGAATTTTATTAATTTTTCATTTCACTATTTGCATCTTAGTTTTTTTAAAGATTAATTATTTAAATGATTTTTGTCTTTAATTAAATGCATTTGATTTGATTTTATTAAATAATATTAAAAATTATTTTTACACAATCAATAACATCTACCTTCCTCAAAATTAATTCAAGCGCTGGCTTGTTTCATGTTAAGTGAGTTTATTTCCCATTTTACTAATTATAGGTTCAATATTTAGAGCTGGATTATAAATGAGATTTTTTTTTTTAAATATTGAGCTTTGAATGTTTTAATTATAAATGAATAAATTTTTGAATGTTAGGTGCTCAAGTCTTAGTAAAACAACGTCTCTTTTTTAATATAAATATAAGCATTTGAAACTTCCAAAATACAAGAGAAGTGCAGAAAAAACAATCATTCCATTGTTATAATATTTTGAGTTAAATATAAAAGTAAGCGTGACTTACGGATTGTGGCTCAATTGGCAACGTAGATTGGATATGTAAGAAGAGTTATTAAGTTTGATTTCCAGTAGACGCATTTGTAAAGAGAGGCAAAAAACTTTAACTGTGACTAAGTTTTGAGTCGGATTAGATTGTCCCTTGAAATTTAGATACCAGTAGTTTACACCAGAAAAAAAATAAGTGTTAGTTCGGTTGGATTTGGATTGTTATTTTAGAAATTCAGTTATTGATTTGCGTATACAATATCATTTGGTTTTCAATTTTTATTCGGTTTTCATATATAACTAATTGAATTTATTTTAAGACTAAAATAGCTTATTTGATTTGGATAATTGAATCAAATTGATTTGATCCGATTTAGGGTTATTATACAATTTGATTCGGATTTAGATACCATTAAAACATATTCAGATAATCAAAATAGTGCTAATTCAATTTGATTTAATTTAGTTAATCAAATGCTTATCCCTAATTATACATGTGGTGGTGTAATTAGTAGCTATTGTTTGGTTAAATGTGTTGTGCTATTAGATATTGTTGTTGTGTGCCATTGTGCGATTGATTGTATGGTCATACAGACTTAGGAATAATTAGGAACAATCCTTATATTGCCTGCATGGAGTGAGAGAATTATATAACGCCACTGATTGAATTTGAACGCTCACTCATATTTCAAATATATTTACGGGTTATCTTTCATGAACTTATCCTATGCAAGCAATTACTAAAAAGAGTTGATAGAGAAATACTAAAAGTCATTGCTCAAACCATAGTGTAAATTAATATTGTAGAGCTTTGATGTTCATAGAGAAATAGTAGTATTTATCTTTCTCATCCCCACCACTTTTGTGCTTGGGAATGCATTTTTCATCTTTAATTGCTCTTAGAAATTGATATCCATCTTCAATCATCTACCAAAAGTCAAGGTCTTTCTTGCAATATATGTAATCACTTCCATAAATAGGATGCTTTGCAATGGATTGACCCTCTCGAGCTTGAGGATTATATCTTGACATAATCTTTGCTTCAAGATGGTTAAACCTTATAATGTTAAATCGCTACATTTTGCTACCAATTATTGTCCCTTATCGACGATCCGAGAGAGCAGCTAAATTGGGTTAGGGCGTAACATTTGGTGGATTTTTTTTATTTTACTAAAAAATAAGTATGAAAAATAAAAAATAAAAAAGGAAGAGAAAATTTCATCTTCCCTCGATTCAGACTCATACTATCTTTTCTCTAATACCATAAGAGTAGAGACGAAAAAGTCTTTTCTCCAATTGATAATAATAGTATTATTATTGTTCTTATTATTTATTAAAAATTAACTTATTTTTTGCGTTATAATTTGAAAAAAATGCATATTATTAAAATTATGTTTCTTTATTAAGTATATATTTGATCATGTTATATTGAAAAAAAAAATCCTTGTCTTATGGAGTAATAATTTCTTGCAATAAGGCCTGAGCCCACATCCCTTGGACCAAAATAACTAAGCTACTTAACTATTCTTAGAAGCTTTCTCTACTGGAATATTATTAATGCATGGCCACTTCCAGTCCTCTTCCCTCTCCCATTCATCCTGGTCAGTTTTAAGGTACAAAATATATTTAGCTTAATATTTTTCTTGGAAAAGGATCAAATTTATAGAGTACACTAAATTTTGAAAAATACATTATTAAATCATTTAGAGAGAAAGATAGACATTAAATAATTTTGGACATTTGCAAGTTGTCATGTTACCCTGTGAATTATCAATTATTAGAAGGGAAATGAAATAAAAAGAAAATCCCAAGTTGCTCTTTCTTTAGCCTTTACAGAACATTTTGATTGGACAAAACTATTTTTCTTGGTAAAGACAAAGCACCATCTCTTTATCTTGCCATCTAGTTTTATATATATATATATGTTATTGGTGTCTGGAGATCTCAAAGATGATTTTATGTCAGTTCTCATTTCTTATTAAGCTCATCATATATTCCAATATCAATATCATTCACACCTAATTATATGTTCCATCCCCACCACCAAACCTCTCAAGAAAAGAAAAATTACAAACACAGAGAGACCATCAACTGAAATCTATATAATTTTAGGAAAATTCTACTTTGAACATCCATTTGTTTAGAAAATCTTGACATCATTGCAATTGCTTTTCTTTTTGAGGACATAATTGTCATTAAAGGCAAAAGGATAAATAAAATTGAGAAATTATACTCTCAATCTAACTATGGTATACAGTAGTTGCCAACTATGTTATATATTTCTTTGTTAAGAACTTGATTGTCTGCCTTAATATTTTGCTGTGAAGCATGAAAATAGTTTTAACTTTACTCAAAAGGTTTCAAACTATCATTATATAATTAAAATTGAAAACAATTAACCCATCAGCCGTGGCTCAATTGACAATGTAGACTAGGCATGTGGAAAAAAATTTTGAATTTAATCTTCACTAAATACACTTATCGGGAGAAACAAAGAATCTTAACTATAACTAAACCCTAAATTGAATTAAACGGTCCCTGATAATCGGGTGGTATAAAAAAGAAAAATTTGTAATAATGAAAAAATAATTGTAAATTTATAATAAATTTTTAACAATGGAGAACAAGAAGACAATTAATGAACTTTTATGAGATAAGTTCAGAGAAATTATTGGCTAGGACCATCTCATTGTCATGACAGACCATAATATGGTCCTACCTAGAAATTTTATTTATTTATTATTAATAGATCAGGAAAAGGATTATTAAGAAATACAAAGAAAGACAAATTCCAATTTTGCAGAACAAAATAAAGATTGCAAATGCTCATATTGAGATGGGAAATGGGAAACGCAATAATTTTAATATGGACTGACTAATTTCAGATGCAACTATACATCCGAATGAAACTCATTTCATTGCATTTGCAAAACCTTTCTAAACGTGTGAAGATCGAAGAACAATCAAACTACACTTCCAATAACAATAATCAAGAAAAAATGGCCAAAACCAAGAACTAGGAGTCAGGGAAAGTTTTCAGAGAAAACAAGAAGCAAATAGAATGAACATAGAGAACACAACCACCATAATTTACAACTGCCACATTCATCGTCCATCTGCCGATGTAAATGACTCTGCAAACCCATACGGGCGAGTGGGTATACTGGTCTGAGTATTGTCTAAGCTCGGGAGTAGCGAAGCAGATGAAGATTCCATGTCACTTGTACCTTCATAAGCTTGCCACTTCTGAAGTACTTGTGGCAAGGACATTTCAAGATCAATGCCATATATGTCTTCAGGATTTTGATCAGCTGGTTTCCAGAGCTCTACTAGGGAAGATAGGACGTTGACTGCGTGCCCCATGTCAGGCCTTTGATACGGCTCTCTTGCGCAGCAGTGACCTGCCAACTCTGCTACGGTGCTGATACTGGCGAGTGTTTCTTCATTAAGGTCAATCGTTGAGTCAATGGCCTTTCGGAAGGTGTCTTTGTTAAGGAGCATTCTTCGGAACCAAGTTACAAGATGAATGCTCTCCTCAGGCTGACTATTGTCGAGTGCTTTTCTGCCTGTTATAAGCTCCATTAGTATCACCCCAAAACTGAAAACATCCACTTTAGTCGTCACCCGGCCAGTAACTACAATAAAATCACAAACAAGAGTTCAATGTCAGAAGATATCATCTAATATGAGTTGAGAGAAAAAATATCAGAAAGAAAACTTGTGTGCCCAAAATTTTTATGTAAATAAATGAGTAGATAAAAGCAAATAGATTAGCTAAAAAATCCAAATAATCAAAGACCTTTTGAGTTGAAGCACAACCTAAATGCAAACGGTAACTTTTTCTTTTTCTCTTTTTTAAACTGAAAACTATCCTACCATTGAAAAGTTAAGATTCAGTCATGCTTCTGTTTTATGTAATTTGAAAATGTTAGACTACTCAACAATTTCAATAAAAGAGAAAATTGAACAACTATAAACAATATTTTAGCCCCTAAAAACCATTGTCTATTTGATAATTTGTTAGAATTGAATCTTTGAACCCAAACTCATCCAATGGTGTTAACCAGAAGGTAAAGCATCATGTCAAATCTTGTTGTCCCAGATATGAATACTGGTTAATTCCTTCAAAATATCATTAACAATTCCTTCAATTGAGAAGTAATTAAAAGAACTCACAAATGTTAACAATCATAAAGTATTCTAGGATAATTGCAAACCAAAGAAGAAAATGAATCTGAAACAAATAATGAATCTAGCTGGCTATATAGTGGAGAATTCAAATAAGAATAAACTCAGACGAAATTGGCATCAAGCTAGAAATGACCATATAGATTTTATATTTGAATAAGTATCTCAGCATTATAAAATTTAAGCATTAACTAAGCAACTAGAAAGAAAATTACCTGCATATTCTGGTGCCAAGTATCCAAAAGTTCCAGCAATTCTAGTTTCAATCGAGGCTTTACCCTCTGGTGCAAGGCGCACAAGACCAAAATCTGCAACCTTAGCTCTCATATCATCTCCAAGAAGAATATTTGAGGGTTTCAAGTCCCTATGGATAAAACTTTGATGTGCTAAACCATGAAGATACTCAACACCCCTTGCCACATCCAAAGCTATAGTCAACCTCCTTGTCCATTCTAGGGGCTTTAGTCCTTTATTTGCCCAGTTGAAAAGATGCATGCTTAGTGTTCCTTGTGGCATAAATTCATATACAAGAAGCTTCTCATTACCATCTAAGCAGTATCCAAGAAGTGCAACAAGATGTCTATGCCTAACCTTATTCAAAATAGCTATCTCGGACTTAAACTCAGCAAGTCCCTTGCCACTTATAACTCCAGATTCCATTCTCTTCACAGCAATCTTTGTACCATCGTGCAACTCACCTTTGTAGACTACACCAAAACCTCCGCTCCCCAATATGTTTTCCTCACTGAAATTGTTCGTAACATTTCTTAAGACTTGAATAGAGATGACCATGTTCCCTGCCTCGACCATTTGAATGTCACCTTGCTCACTTGCAGGAATAGTATGGGTCTCACTAATAGCGCCAACACTAACACTTGAACCAGCAACTGTTATCTTTACACTCTCATTATCAGATCCTGAATGGCGAGGATGGATAACCATTGCATTTGGACTCTGCACTCTGCTAAACCGCTTTTGTTTCTTTTTATATAGGCAGAAAATCAAGAAACCAATCAAGAATATAACAAATACACCACCAATAACAGAGACCACAACTACACCAATCAAAGTAGAAGATTTCTTGCCACCATTTCCAGAACCACCACTACTTCCAGAACTAGTATTCGATACTGGAGCTCCTGATGGTGAACCTGGCAACATAGAAGTATCAACTTCCTTCCCTATATTTGGATTACCTTTAATATTCAAAATCACATTATTCTTAAAAACTGGAATTTTCCCAGAAAGTTGATTGTTTGACAAATCAAGTTCCTTAAGTGCAGTCAAACTAGTAAGATCTTGTGGGATGGAACCAGTGAGATTGTTATTATCAAGAAACAATCTTTGCAATGACGTAAGCGAAGCAAAAGCAGGCGAAATTGTTCCTGCAAGACCCATATGCTGAAAGTTTACGACGGTAATGTTCCCTTGAATACAAGTAATTCCAACCCAATCCGCACACGGATCATTTTCCTTCCAATTCTCTGCAAATCTTTGCGGGTAACCCATAGATTCGACAATCTTAAGCAATGTGTTGACCCTGGAATCACAGTCACCCGGACTTGGCAAACAAAAACTATTGGAATCCTTACTCATATCAACAGCTACTGAACTCTTAAACACAGGCATCCGTCCTTGAAATAGATTGTTTGTCAAATTAACAACAGTTAAAGACTCAAGATTCACTAAAGACAAAGGAACAGGACCTGTAAATGAATTATCTCTGATACTCAAAACCTGCAAATCTTTCAAACCCGAAAAATCCGGTAATGGACCCGAAAACCCATTAGAATGCAACCAAATATCCTTCAAAAAAGTCATGTTCTGTATAACATCAATAGTACCAGTAAGTTTGTTTTTACTTGTCTGCCCATTAAGCCATAAAGACTGGATTTGTGACCCGGAAAAGCTAGCAGGCAACCCGCCTTCAAGCTTGTTGAAGGCCAAATGAAGAATGGTTAGACCCGGAAAATCACCAAAAAATTGGGGAATGGGCCCAGATAAGTTAGCAGAATTTGCGGAAAAATTTTGCAAAGCCGAAGCATTTCTAATACTTTCAGGAATTACCCAAGTAGAAAATGGATTATTGTCAATCTCTACACCTTGCAGAGAAGACAAACCAGTAAAAAAATCACTAGGAATAGAAGAAAACTGGTTTCCTGATAACATTACAACTTGTAGTGAGCTTAAGCCGCTTAAATTAGGAACAGGACCCGAAATATTGTTCCACTGAACCTCTAAGCGTTCTAGCTGAGTAAGGTTTTGAAGATTTGAAGGAAGTGTACCTTGAAGACCTTGTCGACCAATTTGGATCCGGGTAACCCGTTTTTCAGTACAAGTGACACGGTTCCAATTGCAGGGATCCGGGTCTGACCATCCGAGAGAATGAGGTACATTAAGACTTTTCATGAGAGAAAACATAACTGCAGCATCTTGACTTGGGTTTGCTTGAGAATTGACAAAATGAAACATCGAAGAAAACCCGGAAAGAAAAAAGAGTAGAAAAATCTTAAAACTGAAATGGGTTCTTTTCTTCTCCATTGTTACGCAATGGGACTGATGGGTTCAAGTTTTCAAGAACAGGAAACAATGCATAGAGAAAGAAAAAAAGAAGAAAAGGTTAATTATGTTTAGCAGAGAGGGAAAGAAAGATAGAAGAGAGAAGAAGAGGAGAGGTGTTGTAATTGAGGTACATGCACATGGGGGTGGGACCCACATATAAGGTGGGAAGAATCAAAAGGTTGTCAAATGGGATTGGCAGGTTTTTGTGATTCCTTTTTAGGGTCTCTCCAACTTGGCCATTGTTTTTGTCTGGATTGTGTTCTCTTTGCACTTTGCTTTTGCATTTGTTTGCATGCGTATGTGTTGTGTATGTAATTTCTTTTCCTTTCTGTTTCTACATTTTAAAGTTTCAACGGAAAGGAAGATTTTTGGTTCTCATGAGGTGGCACAAGGTAACAGGAGGCAGAGTATGTGACAAGGACTCTGCACATGGTTGGGTTGGTTCTATTTGACCCAAGAAATAAAAAAATATATATATAAATACTAAGTTTAAGATTTGGGTTAGTTATCTTAATTTTAAATTTGTAATTCTTTTATAAATTAATTTAAATTTTGTAAGTTTCCTTTCATGTCATAAAGCTTCAAAGTCAGAATTCGGTGTTATATTCACATTACTTTCTCCTACAAAATCTAAACTAAATTTTTTATCATTTACCTTTTTTTTTTTCTTTTGCGTTTAAAGCTTATGGACGAAAAAAATTTAAACTCAAAATTTCACGCTATTATAATTTATAATAATATAATATAATATAAATTAAGTGAAAGTTCTTGCGAACATATTTTGCCCCTTACACCTTTATAAAAAGTAAAAAGAACAAGCAAATGACCTCTTCTCCTAATGACAAGGGTGATGCCTTGCGAACCTCTCAATCCCATATTCAATTCTCATCTATATAATGATTTAAGCATAATTTGTATTTTTCTCTTTGTGGATTTATAATACTTTTGACGGGCTTGAAACTTTAAATATCATCATAAATTAATTTTAATAACTCGTATTAAATGTAAAAATATTGGAGTCGGTAGAATCAAAATGAAGATTTGCTTTTAAAATTTACTTAATATTGCCTCAATTTTAAAATTTCATATTTTTATATTTGATATGAAAAGAGATATTCACTTTATTTCATAGATCAAATTTTATAAAATTTAATATTAAGATAAATTCTATCATTTTTGTTAATTTCCAAACAAAGGGTTGTAGTATTTATTAAAGGCAATCAAATTATATATATAAAACTATGCCAAGAAAAGGGTTTCATATGTTTGTGTATAACTTCTTTTGAGTATTGTTTTTTATTTAGAATAGAATTCATTATTAATAATAATAATAATATTAAATAGAGAGTTCGTCGTTGATGTTTTAATAAATTAAAAGAATTATCTATATCTTTTAAATAATAAAATTAAAATTAAAAAAGATAATATCATATTTGTTCGCTTGATGATGACTTTCACGATAAATATAAATCTTATTTGAAAAAAAATTGAAATATCCCTTAAAAAAAACTTGAAATATGGAGAGTAGACATTTTAACAAGTAGATAACTCAATAAATTTTGTAAGTGATCTTTATTTATGACAACTTTCTATCGTTTTGCAATAATTTAAATTGGTACGGAGTGAATTTTGTATTTCTTTTTTTCAATAATTTTAGTTCTTATTATGATTTAATAACAGAATAAATTAGCTCGGTAATTGTCACGACCCAAAATCGTGGGCCGGACCGGCACTAGGACCTAGGTAAGCTTAAGGCACCCGAGGCCCGTAGTAAGCCTAAACTATCACAACTCATCCCTATTATCATTTGACTATCGGAATAGTAAGCCCATATTATGAC
>CANUEX010185609.1:0-11098 GCA_948099535.1 Jatropha multifida | reverse complement strand
TTTCCTTTAGAGGATGGTTCTCCAACCTATTCAAAGTAGGAAAATCAACCATTAAAATCAAGCAATAATAAAAGAAGAAGATGGAGCATAGTGTAGAGCCTAATCTAACATATCTAAGCTATGAATTACTTAATTAAATCATTAGAGTCAAGAATCACAACTTACTTGAACTTGTAGTAAATTCCAATTTCTTGAATTTTATCACCATATTCCACTCTTTTATGCCTAATTCTCCAAGTCTTATTACTAGACTTTGGTTTAATTCACTTAATTTTGGGTAGTTTAGTGGTAGAGAAAATGAAGAAAATGGTGGAGAAGAAGAAGAAGATGGCTTTGGAAATGGTGGAGAAGATGATAAAATCAAGTTGATAAGTGTCACTTTTAAGTGGCAAAGTCAAACATGACCACTTCATTTTATATCAAATGGATGGCTAGGATTTAGTCTCTAGTATTCTCATCCAAGGGCTCTAAATATTCATCAAATAATTCTCTTCCAAATATTATTTAACTCCACCAATTTATTGAATTAACTCCATAAAAATAATTTCTCAATTTTCCTTAATATAATACACTAGAAAACACTATTCATCAAATACTTGAATTCTCCAAAAATATTTATGAAATATTTTCTACCTACTTAAATCATATAAACATACTCCAAATATATTAAACAGAATATAAAACATCAATTTGTAATTTTTTCAGACCAAAATAATATAAAGTCCCAAACCGATGTTATTATTCACAGACCGATAAACTACTCTTCACCAGTGATTTATTACTTACTTAATCATGAATAATTTATATCTTAACTTAAATTAATTAACACTAATCACATAAAGTCTAATTAACTCCATGAATAATAATTATGCTCAATATCATTTTCAAGTCCAAAATTTTGGGGCGTTACAAGATGATAGAGTGGGTACATGGTGGAGAGGAAGGCCACCACATGAATTAAATGGCCTTAACCCGTAAGATCACCAATCAGGGTTATTATTGGCTTACCATGCAATCAGAATGCATTAATTTTGTTCAAAAATTTCATAAATGCTAGATTTTATTGACTATGATTTTAAAACCAAGCTCTAGTAAATTTTGCTACAGTTCCAATGGCACGAGAATCAACTCAATCGAATGTCATTTGGGCCTCGAATTGACTCTTGAAAGCCTAAAAACCCAAAAATCAAAGGGCAAGTACATTTTGGTAATCAGCCAAGATCAGCGCCGATCAAGCCGACACCGGGACATGCCATTGGCGCTAATCTAGAGGTCACCAGCATCGATAAGGAGGTGGCCGGCGTTGATCTAGATAGCTCAACCACCCCCTTTTTTCCTATAAATATGGCACTCTCCCCCTTATTTCAGATACCTCTTGTTGCTTGATCCAGTGCTTCTTAAGCATCAATGACTCTCACTCTCACTTTTATGATTGTACAACCACAAAGTCTAACTTTGCTCTTCTTCCTTAGTTGAGTTTAAAGCTCGACTTGGCTCTCAAAAGCCAATCCTTTCGACTTTCAACCACAATTTGACCTTCCTTTGGCCAAAGCTACTAGTTAATTCATTCATTATTAATTAAATCTTGTGATTGATTAATAATTTGTCATTTAACAATATTATAAGACTATAATATGGGTTCTCGTCTCCTACTCTAGCTTATATTGGAGGAAGCCTCATCCTCTTTGGTCAACAAACAATCGTGGAGCTCCAATCCGAATGCATCACAAGCACGAGGATATAATTCCTTAAACTTAGACCTTTGCCAATTAAGCCCGGTCCATCTTGCACTATGCATGCTTTAAGCTTGGTCTGTCTGGCAAAACCACAAAATCAATTTTCAAACTAAAAGCCCAAAATCAACCAGCAAACCAGTAAGCCCATTCTAAAGAGTTGCATCCTTAGAACCCTACCATCCTAATCGATGGTAGAACTTCGTGTGTCCTAATCCTCATACAAATGAGGTAGGAAAATGAGGTTATCCACATATTTGGATTTCTCATTGAAAATGCACTTAAATAAGTACCTAAGGATTTTTGTGATCGTAGTACATAGACTGATCTAATTGGGAAAACTAGATACAATCCTAGGTTTTATAAAGCCTTTCACTTACGCAACCCGACATCTAAGTACATTCATAAATTTTTGGCTAACGCAATCTTTGGGTAGAGTGAGAGCGATAGAGTAGTAAGCTTGAACAAATTGTACTTTATTTGGGCTATGGATTAGGGGACTCTTATTAATGTGGGTTTTTGGTTGTGCCAACGATGGCTAGAATTACACGAGCTGACAAAGGGGCTATTATGATGGGGTGTTTTGTGACCTGCATTGCTTCTTATTTGAATGCATGGAATCCTGTTCAACCGGTCTAAGATATAGTGGGAGGTGAAAAGGGCATTAGACTTGATTTAGATGTTATGCTGCATATGAAGTTAGGCGAGAAAATAGCTAATATGTTTTATATTGTGCGATCCCAAGAAGACAGGCCCATTGATGATAGTGATGAAGAGGAGGGAGATCACACTAACATGGAGGCAGATGTTCCACATCCTACTCCTGGTTTTGATGCTTTTTGTGGTGCAGGTACATCTAGGGTGGACCCTTCTTTTCAGAGCTCATTCGACTTGTCCAATGAAGAACTTCTCATATGTATGATGTCTAGAATGGATATGGTTGATGCGTGCTTTCAAGGGATGGAGACTATGATTTCTAACAGTTTCCAATCTATAGAAATTATTCATAGGAGCCTTGAATCTCGCCTGGACATTATGGAAGGCCAATATCAAGGAATCAATAGCCAGCTCCAGACCATGATCCAATTGCTGCAGCAACATCCTCCTCCACCACCTTCTGCAGATTGAGTTCTTTTTCATACTGTTACTTTTATTCTTTTTCTACTCTTGTTTACGTCTTTATTCTGGATTGTGTTTTTAGTTTGGACCTTATTTTTATTGTTGAACTATTTACTTATGTTAGATGTTTCTTTTAACTTTATTATTTAGTTTTTCCTCTCTTTTTCAACTTTTAGCCATTGGATTCTAATTCCTCATATTTCTTAATTTTTCATTATATTCCTCAATACAATGGTGGTAAGAGGTTCTTAGTTCATCTTTATCTAATAATTCTTACACTTTGTGTTGAGGCATGATTTTAAGTTTGGGGAATTATTTGGTTTCACACATTGAGAACAATATGCTAGATTTAAAGTTGGGGAAGGGACAATTTTGCTTATTTTTTTTATATTATTAGTTCAATATGGTTGGGATAATTATAAGCACGATTAAAAATTATCATGATCTAGTAACTTGTTATAAATTTAGTTATTTTTCTATTATATTATGTTTTAGTTTAAATTTGAACTTTTTAACTTTATATAATTCCTTGATGTGAGCATTTGTTTTTAAGATCATAAACACCTATTTTTATAATTATTATGATAGATATGTATGCTTTGATCTTAATTTAATTAACCTTGGCATTCCTAGAACAAAATTAGAAATTCCTTTAAGGCAAAATATTTTTAAAATGCTTTCATTTGAAAGAGATGATTTAGGCATTCTTTGTTTAACTTCATATTTTAACCTAGACCACCCTAAGTTAATTATGACCCTTGCAACCAATTTGAAGCTCATAACTAATATTTTTCTTGTTTACCTTTTAAACCTAGCCTTTAAATCAATTTTAAACTTTTACCCCAAGTGTTGAAAGATTTGATTTTATTAAAAGATAGCAAGAAAATACAAGGGAGAAATTTTTAAATACTAGCAAATGAGGAAATTAGAAAAATCAAAGAGAAGCACCCCAAAAAGCAATCAACCAAAAATTAAAGTTTGGGGAATGTATTCTTAAGAAGGAATAAATTATTTATGAATTATAAAGAAACCTTGCCAAAGCATCTCTAGTATTGAGCTAGTGAAAAACTTCAGGATAATCTCCTTTTATTAATAAAAGTACATGTTTTAATATAATTAAAATATTGATATTATACACTTTTTTATACTCTTTCTTATCCTATATCCATCTTCTTTTAACTAAATTTACCCTAAGACCCCATCACAACCTTAAAAAAAAGACTTTTTGATCTTGATAATGGTGTAGCATTTAAAATTGTGGAGAAGGGATAACTAATTTTGCCTATAGAAATATTGAATTTAAATTCATTATCTATTATCTAAAGGTTAATAATTTTTATTAAAAATCATATTTTATCTATCATAGTTTGATCAATTATTAGTGTTGAAATCTTATTAATTTATATTCACATTAATATAGAGAAGAAGAAAAATCTCTCTGTCTTTAGCACACCCAGACCTACTGAGTAGCACGCCTGTGCTAAACTAAAAAGGAAAATGTCTTGGGAACCTAGTGCACAACATGACCTAGCCGTGCCGAGTAGCACGTCCATGCAACTGAAGGCCATCTATCTCAAGTCATGCTCTCCTAAGCACAGCCTGTGTTTCTACCATCATAAAATTTCAAACTATAGCACGCCCTACCTGTCCTACATTGCACACCCATGCAAGTTCCAAGATTTCATATTGGGCAGAAATAGCATCCCTAGCCCATATCTCATGCATGAATCTCCATAAGAGGCTTTCCTAATGTACTAATCTAGTCTAAACCCCACCAGGCAACTGGAAGATTCTAAAATTAGAAGAATATAAAGTCCAAATTGTGTCCTACCTCAACACGACTTCTTCTTCTTTAGAGATTCTATTTCTTACTCGGACTCGAAGACATCCTAAAAAGTCTATATAAAGAGAGATCACTAAAGCAATTGATATAATCGAATCTTAGATCTTAGATCTTTGTTCTACTCTTTCTTAGTTTTTCTTTCTTTTAAGACTTAAACATTGAAGTTGTGTAAAGAATCAAGGAAGCTATCCACACTATTCATTGACTAGTTTTTATTTCTGAACTCTTAATCTTGTTTTTATTTTTCATTATTCAAATTGATTATGGAATTATTTTAAAGTTTAATTGAGTTTTATTTAATTACTATGTCAAACTAAATTCTTATACTAGGAATTTGATGTAGCTTAATTTATATTCCAATTTATGATATTGGACTTGTTTTTCCTTGTTCAAGATATAATTTTTCAAGTAGATTTTCTCCCCTAGATTGATTTATTTCATTAATCACTATCAGAAGAAGGGTTTTTGATAAAAAAATATGATAAATTACATGGGAATAATAACTTGATCCGAAAGCTATATGGTTTGACTCATGGGCGATTTTCATAAGCTAACGACCTTAGGTTATGAATTCTTAAAAAAACCATAAAACTTAATGATTTAATTCATGTTTGATTGCACTATTGGGAGATAGGTAATTAGAAGGGGTTAAAATAGCTAACAATACATCAGGAGAGCTTGTTAGTGATTTTAGGATTCTTTCCCCTACTTGAACAATTAAAATTGATTAACAAACTAATAAAATGAATTGGATAGAATTAAGTAAAGTTAAAATCCTTAGTAGCTTTTAAACCTTGATTTCTTTTCATCAATTCTTGCCTCAATTCTTTTCTATTATTTTACTTCTTTTATTTTTACAATTATTCTCTTTATTATCGTTTAAATAATAGTAGGTTAACACAATTTTGGTACTTGGTATACAATCTTCGTGGGAACGATACTCTACTCACTCTTTATTACTTATTACGATTTTGTACACTTGCGAAAAGCGTTGTCATTGATCCTTAAAGAATCATCAATTTTTCGCTCCTATAATTCAACCGCCTGACTGGTCAACACCCTTTGAGTTAATGTGTGATGCCAACGACTATGCACTTGGAGTTGTTATAGGAGAAAGGAAGGACAATAAACTCATGTGATATACTATACCAACAAGAGTTTGGGCGATGCCTAAATAAACTATGCGACTATTGAGAAAGAGTTCTTGGTGATAGTATGGGCACTAGACAAATTCTACCCCTATTTGGTTGGTTCAAGAGTGGTAATTTACACTAACCATACAACAATCCGCTACCTGCTTACCGAAAAGATGCAAAGCCAAGACTCATACGGTGGATATTACTGCTATAAGAGTTTGATTATGAGATTGAAGATAAGGAGGGGGTAGAGAATGTGATTGCAGACAACCTTTCTAGAATTTAGAGGCTAAAAGGTGTAGGAGATGAGGAGGGCATCCCTATTAATGATTCCTTCCCTAGAGAATAGGTTTTTCAAGTTTTAACTCAGAAGATTCCATGGTATGTGGATTTTGCCAATTTCTTAGCAGCTAAAAGTTCACCCCCTGACTTGAACTATGACCAAAAGAAGAGGTTCTCATTTCAAGCCTGAAGCTATTTCTAGAAGATAAGCTATTATATAGGAGGTGTGACTAATGGCCTAATAAGAAGATGTATTCTAGAGGATGAAGTCAGTTCCATACTGTTTCACTACCATTCTGCCCTAAGTGGAGGGCATGCTAGACCATCTCAGAGAGCCACACAGATACTTCAATGTGGTTTCATCTAGCCTACCCTTTTTGAGATACAAAGGGATTTGTGGAGTTTTGTGATTAGTTTTAACGAATGGGGAATATTGGGAGATGTAACGAAATGCCTCTTCAAGGAATTCTCAAAGTGGAACTCTTTAATGTTTGGGGGATAGATTTTATGGGCCCCTTCCATCATCTTGCAATAATAAGTATATTCTTGTGGCAATGGACTACGTGAGAAAGTGAGTAGAAGCAATGGCTGCCCCTACAAGTGATTCTAAAGTGGTGTTTTGCTTCCTCAAGAAGTTCATCTTTATAAGATGTGGGACTCCTAGAGTAGTCAGAAGTGATGGGGGAAGTCATTTTTATAATTGCACCTTCAAGTCGTTGCTAAAAAAGTATGGTGCCACCCATAAAATAGCAACTTTGTATCATCCACAAACAAGTGGCTAGGTAGAGATATCCAATAGAGAAATCAAGATTATCCTTGAGAAGACAGTGAGTAGGACATAAAAGGATTGGTCTTTAAAGTTGGATGAAGCCTTACAGGCATACCACTACATTCAATACACCAATTGGGACTTCCCATTTTTAATTGGTCTTTGGGAAGTCCTATCATTTGACAATGGAACTTGAACTCAAAGCACTTTGGGCCACTAGACTTTTGAACTTTGATTTTAAAGCGTTCGAGGAAAAGCGACTACTCTAGTTGAATGAGTTGAATGAGTTCAAGATGGACTCTTATAAAAATGCCAAGATTTATAAAGAAAGAAAAAGGGAATGGCATAATAAACACATACTGAAGAGACAATTCAATAAATGTAATCTTATGCTCCTTTTCAACTCACGTTTGAGACTTTTCCCAAGTAAACTTAGATTAGGGTGATCTGGTCCTTTTGTTGTTATACCAAATCTTTGAGCATGTTACTGTAGAAGTGCAATCTAAAGGAGGGAAGAAGTTCAAGGTCAATGGGTAGAGGCTTAAGGTATATATTGAAGGGGAGGTGATCCTAAGGGAGTCAACCTACTCTCTCTTGCCACCTTTATGATTTAAGTAAGGAGTCAAGCTATTGACCATAAAGAAGCGCTCGTTGGGAGGCAACCTAACATTTACTTTTTATTCATTTCATTTTATTTTGTTTTTCATTTCCTTTTTGAATAATATAGTTATTTTTATTTTTTTTCTTTAGTTTATATTATATTTGCTTTCCCACTCACCTTTCTTTTATAAGAATAAGCTTATAGTGTTGTTTTTCAAACTATAGACACCATTTGGGATTGTTAACATATAATGATAAAATATATATTAAATAATATTACTAGACTCCTAAATAAACTCTAACTAATAGATAATACAGGATTTCCATAATCCTTATCCTAGTAGAGTTTATCTTAACTCTATTATATATATCATAAATTTACTCCAAAAGGACAAATTCTTAAATACTTTCAAAACTCAATTTTGATGGCTAACAAATAGTATGGTAAGCATGGAACACACCTTCTACAACAACGACAACATTAAAAGATAAGTCTATTCTATGCTCTTGAATCGTAGACATCAAGTTTTGTATTGGTATATATTTGAATATATTTCTCAAAATTATATAAAACTATTACACTTACCTTTATGTAATATAAATATTCAAATTTGTTCATAAGAATATAATTTTATCTTTAATGCTATAAACACATGTAAAGAGAACAATATATGTGACCACGAAGCATAATTTGAAGTAAAAAAGAAGAGACACATGTTTCTCTTTTGCAAATTGCTAGATCTGTTCTGTTTGTGTTTAATTTTGCAGTTTTCTCTTTTGCAGATTACTAGATCTATTTTGTTTGTGTATAATTTTATAGTGAACTTGGACCAAACCTTGAATCTTGATTCTTAGTGTTTCTCTGTCTCGATTAGTCGATATTGTCAGTATTATATAGATAATTACTGTTTTAATTTAAAATTATAAAAGAAAATCTAAGGTTTAGTAAGAGTGATTCGTATTCTTGTAGATCTAGTCATCTACGCACTGCCCCCTCCATAGAATTAACAGAATAATAAAGATGTGCTTAAGATCGATCAATTTGATTAATGAGTATTAAGTGTTACACTGTTAATCTTTCTTCTTCCATGTTCCTTGCCTTGCCTAAGATGCTTTAGTTTAGGAGCATAGATTTATGGGAGATTCAGAATTAAGACACGTGTTTATGCCCTTGACAATTGTAGTTGAACAAGAGTTTACCATAAATATGAATCCAGTAACAGTGTGAGTGTTAGTGGTTCATCTTGTTTCAGTTTCGAAGCTAAATCAATAATAAAGTTTTATTAAAATTCAAATCGAGTCGTGAAAAACATTTTTTTGCTATGTTCTCATTAGATCTTTTTAATTGAAAAAAAAAATTAATCATGAAAGTATTGGATAGTTCCTTAGTAAGTGCTTTTTGCAAAATTAAAAATGAAATTTACAGGTAATAAATTTGAAAACATTTCCTTTGACTTTTATGAGAAAAATATCTTATCGCATCAATTGGTAGATAAATACAGTAAAAGAAAAATTCAGAAAAGTTTGGTTCATAATTCATTACCTTTAGATAAATATAGTAAAGGAAAACATGAATATTAAATGAAAGATAAATTTTCTCTAATTAAAATTTTAATTATATATTTACATATTTCTAGCTTATAAATCATGTTATATTCGCATATGACATAAATTATTGATTATTCTCTAACTAGTAATTTAATTTTACTATTAACTAATTTCTCTTAATATGAGATAATAATATTATTGATAGAATATTTATTTATCTAAATTATATAATTATATTTTTTAATAGTCAAGCGTTACACTTGTACTTTTATTCTCTTTATCATGATAAAAGCGCAGGTAGCACAACCAAATGGAGGTAAATAAAATAGAGACCTAAGCAGTCCAGTTTTCTCCATCCTAAATCGGACAATTAGCCCAACGGCCTAAGCGGCCTAAATTTCTTCGTCCAAAGTTGGACAGTTCGTAAGATGCCTAAGCGGCCCAATTTTCTTCGTTCAATGGGACAGTTCACCAGAGGCCTAAGTAGCCCAATTTTCTCCACTTTCTCCGTCCAAAAAATTTCCTCCATCCTATGGGACAATTTGCTAGCGGTCTAAGCAGCCCAGTTGTCTACGTCCAAAATTAGACAAAGAGAAGTTTGCCTAAACAGCCTAGTCCACCTCATTCACTTTGGGACAACTCAATGGCAGTTTGAGCAACCCAACCTGAGCTATTCAATCTACAAGTTCAAGTACACAACCTTTCGCCATTTAATCTAATTGACACATTTGTTAAGTCATTATTTGTTAAGCAAAAACTCCTTATGCGCCAGTCTAAATAAGTCATTATTCTTTAAGTCATTGGCTGTTAAACATACTTTGATGGTTAACAGGGACCATGTCGTGTCTACATTCGAGGGACTTCTACTCTTTGTTGATATGAGTATTTGCATATTTTTTCCATACACACACTTCCACCATACATATTTACACTACTAACATTCATTCACACACATACATTTTTCCTTTCATATAGCAAAGCCCCTTTCTTTTTTTCCTTTCATAGCTGTTCGCGCTTCGACTCTCTCTCTAATTCAGAGTGTGTTCCGCAAGTATACGGGTCGTACAAGTAATAAAAAAGATTATCGTCCCAAAGAGATTGGGGAATAGGTTATTAATTTGTTATGTTCGACAATTATTAGGAAGATCGAAATTAAAAGGAGTTGGATTAAACTAAGATGCAATTAAAATAAATAAATTCTAAATAAAATAAGCAAGTAGAGATAATCAAAAGATAGATATTCAGCAAATAATTATAGAGTTGGTCTAATTATGGGGTCTCTATTAATTCTTGGTGCAGACTCTGAATAATTAATTTTTTATGCCCAAAATCCTCTTTAAAGCTCAATTAGACTACTTTGACCATACGGCTTGATATGGTCTAAAACGTTATGTCAATTCGTGAAGAAGAACTAACCTATATTATCCAAAATCCTCTTTCGAGTTCAGAAGGACTATTAAAACCATGCATATCTACCATTTATTGTAGCCTTGCACAATTTTAACTCATTAAGCTTTATATTAATTCTTTATCCTCAGAGAAACTAACCTATTTCTAGCGTTAGAAAGAAATTCTAGGTTTAATATGTGAGATCTGATCTAATTTGTCAACCTTTTAGTCTGTTCAAACAGATCTAATATCATGCAAATATGGGATCCTGACATATCCACAGGCATTAAGTTCAACATATTAAATCAAGAATTAAACATACAACATAAATTATTTTATTCAAAGTTGCATTTTAAATTTATAGATAAATCCCATAACTAGATCCAAGTATTTAGCCTAGCATTATTATAAATAAATCAATACAAATAAAATTCACGAAGGGAATAAAAGCCATAGATTACAAACTTGGGGTCTTTAACTGGTTGTCACAGAGCTCCACGTCCAAGCTTGCTACTGACTCTTTTCCACTTCTTTTGTTTTTGCAATAACACTAACTAAAATACTGACTCTCTCCTTTTAATTTCTTGGCTAAATTTGTGATTGGCCACTTATCCCTCTCTCTCCTTCCTTGCGGCAGCAAGTGCCAAAGAGGAGTTCAAAATGTCCAACCAATCAACCC
>CANUEX010185551.1:0-16143 GCA_948099535.1 Jatropha multifida | reverse complement strand
ATTATGCTGCCCACTGCGGGCCTGCTGTTATTCTCGGCGATAATGACCCAAAACTGGCTTTCGCGCTGGCAGTACGACCACTACACTTCCAGCGGAGAGCAGCGCATGCTGTCGCTGGATGACGGCAGTCGCATGTGGCTGGATGCTGACAGCGCGGCGGATGTGCGGGTGAATTCCGGGCAGCGCTTCGTACGCCTGGCTCGCGGTGAAGCCTTTTTTGACGTGGTACATAACCCGTTGCAGCCGTTTATCGTTGATGCTGGCGTCGGGGAGGTGAAAGTGCTGGGCACCGCCTTTGGCGTGCAGCGCGACGGTGACGGTATGGTGGTCACAGTGGAGCGTGGCAGAGTAGAACTGAGCCGCAAAGATCATCCTGATATGCAGCTCAATACCAATCAGCAAACAGAACTACACGGCGGGCAGGACAGCGTAAAAATTACCACGGTCAATGCCAGGCAGGTTCTCTCCTGGCATCAGGGGAAACTGATATTTGAAGAGCAGCCGCTGGGGACCATTCTCACCACCCTAAAGCGCTACGATAAGCGGGTGATTGTGTTTAACAGCGATCGCCTGGCCGCCATTAAGCTTAATACCATTATCGATATCAACCATCTCGACGACTGGTACGACGGTCTGCAGAAGTCTCTGCCGGTGAATATCAGCCGGGTAGGTCCGGTAGTCTGGCTGCGTGAGCGCAAGTAAGCGCTAAGGTCACAGCCTTAGCGCGCCGCTATCAGTCTCGATCCGCCATCGCCAGCTCATTCAGTTGCTCCATGGTCAGCAACTCCCAGCTTCCCCCTTCATGTAGTCGCAGCGCCTTGCGGTGAAAGCGCATTACGCTTGGCCGGTGCCCGACGCTGATCCACGCCGTTCCTGCTTCTTCCAGCAGTTGATACAGCGCCGCCTCGGTCTGCAAATCGACGGCGCTGGTAGCCTCATCCAGAAACAGATAACGCGGCTTAATCAATAGCATACGGGCGAAGGCAATTCGCTGCTGCTCGCCCAGCGACAGCACGCGTGACCAGTCGGCAACCCGATCCAGCGGCCCGTGGCGGGCCAACAGATCACCGAGGCACACCTTTTCCAGCAGCCCCGCCAGTTCGCCGTCACTGACTGGTGACTGTGCAGCGGGATAGCATATTTGGCTACGCAGATCGCCTTCAAAGGTATAGGGGCGCTGGGGCAGGAACAGGCAGGCCCCCATCTCCAGCGGCAGCGTCACGCTACCCTGCCCGTTCTGCCACAGCCCACCGATAGCACGCAGCAGCGAGCTTTTCCCCACGCCGGTACGGCCAACGATAATCAGGCGGCTGTCTTCCGACAACTTCAGGTTGAGGTTTTGCACCAGCGACTGCTCACCACCGGGCGTTTTCAGGCTAACGTTGCTCAACTCAATGGTTTTACCGGGCTTCATGACCAGGTTATTTTTATCGTCGACCTGAGCTTCCTGCAACCTGAGGAAGGTTTCGTGTATCTCCGCCAGCCGCACCACGTTCGGCACAGTCTGGCTGAGTAACGGAATATAGGTGGTCAGCACCGACAGGCTGTTGAGGAGCATAGTGGCAGAAGCGGTTGCCTGCGCAATGCTGCCGTAGCTGATATCGCCACGGAAATAGACCGGAACGAGGATAATCAGCGGCAGATAGTTCCACACCTGGCCAACGCCCTCGTTCATCAACTGCATATAGATGCTGTAGACATTTGCCCGCATCCGTTTGCGGATGGCGTTCAGCAGTCGGGTAACGATATGCTCCACCTCCACCGCTTCTCCGCGATAAAACGCAATGTTCTCAGCATTATTCCGCACGTGGGTCAGCCCATAGCGTAAATCAGCTTCGGCCACGGTGACATCGAAGTTTTGCTTGATGGTTGGCCGGTTGATGTAATACATCGCTACCGCCTGGAACAGCGCAAATCCGATAACCCCAAAGAACATCGGGGTGGAGATGCTCATCATGATAGTGGTCTGTATGCCCATATCCATCAGCGAACCAATAAACTGGCGGGGGAATGCGCCCACCGTGCCGCAGAAGGGTTCCACCTCCTGCTGAATACGCTGGTCAGGATTATCGATCTTCTCATCCTGCAATATATAATAATAGGCGTGACGGTAGAGATAGTTGTCCATAATGTATTCTGTCAACCAGCGCCACCAGTGCATCGCCAGCATCGAATCAATCAGCTGCTGCACCATATCCGCGCCAAAACGCAGCACGCCGAACACCGTCAACCAGGTAAACAACTCCCAGTAGAGATCGGTCCGTTTATCCACCAGCGCATTAGTGACATCGGTAGTGAGCTGGGTAAGTTTTGCTCCCGCCAGACTGAAGCCGCCCATCATCAGGCAGAGAATGCCCACAGTCAGCCAGGATTTCCAGGCGTCTTTGCGGGTCCAGTATGGTGCGGCCAACTGCCACACGCGGCGGAAGAACAGGCGATTTAACCGGTGCCGGTTTTGATCGTTTTTTAGTTCCGATAACATCACAGCCATCCGTTATGCCCTTCAAAAAATAAGAGGATCAGACCGCCCGGGCCTGAATATGATATGAAGCTGCATCATCCCCCTGCTGTTCCGCTTCACTGTGCTGCGTCAGCCGCCACTCGCCGTGGGCCATCAGGTGCAGCTTTTGCGGATGGAACTGCATCAGCGTTTCGCGATGCCCGACGCTGATGCAGGTGATTTTCGCCTCGCCGAGCGCGAGATAGGCCAGGTGTTCTGTTTCCACATCCATCGCGCTGGTGGCTTCATCCAGAAACACATAGCGCGGTTGATGCAGTAAAATACGGGCAAACGCCACCAGTTGCTGTTCACCCAGCGACAGTACTTTCCGCCAGTCTTTAATGCAGTCCAGCCCACCCTGCTTCGCCAGAAAATCCGGCCTGCCAAGGCGGGTAAACGCCTGTTGGATGAGCCGGTCATCCCCGTTTTCTGTCGGTTTCGGGTACAGCAATTGGGAGCGTAAATCGGTGAGGACCATGTAAGGTTTCTGTGGAATAAACATCATTTGTTGATGTGGCGGCAACTGTATCTCACCTTTGCCGCGCTGCCACAATCCGGCAATCGCGCGCAGCAGCGAGCTCTTCCCTACCCCAGTCTGTCCGACAATTAACGTATGCTGGCCTTCGGCCACACGCAGGGAGAGGTCACGTACCAGCTGCTGCTCGCCGCCGGGTGTGGCAACATCAACATGTTCCAGAGTGACAATCTCCCCTTGACGGCAATGAATGTGAGTCTCCTCGTGGGTTCTCTGCGGATCGTTTAGCTGATTGAATTTTTCCTGGATCTCGGACAGCCGCACCACGCTCGGCATGGTGCTAGTCATAGTGGGAATGAAATTAGAGATCACCGACAGGCCAGATAGCACCATGGCCGCCGCCGCCGCAACCTGATCGATAGAACCATAGGCCACCTTGCCGCTGAAGTAGAGCGGCACAACAAAAAAGATTGGCAGCAGGCTGAAGATCAGGCCCATCACCTGATTCACTACACTCATGCGGATGCCGTAAAAAATCATCGTCATTTTGACCTTCGCCACATCGTGTAGCCGTTGATGCAGTCCCTTTCTTTCGCTGTTTTCTCCGCGATAGAAAGCGATAGTTTCCGCATTGTCACTCAGGTGCATCAACCGCGATCGCATGCGCGCCTGAGCCACGGTCAGATCCCAACTCTGCTTAATCGTCGGGTTATACAGCCACATTGACACCAGCGTATTCACCCCGGCATAAATCACCACCGCCCAGAACATATTTGGCGATACCTGAACAATAATGTTGGCCTGTACCGCAATGGTCATCAGCGAGCTGAGAATAAACTGCGGTATGCCAATCACCGTCTGGCACACCGACGGCACCTCCTCCTGCAACCGTTGATCCGGGTTATCGATAAACCCGTCTTTCTCGATTTCGTAGTAGGTGCGGTTGTGCATATAGGCATTCAATAAATGCCGTGTCATCCATTTACGCCAGTCCAGCAAAAGCCATGAACTAAACCAACTGGTCATCTGCACCGCCAGCGTCTGCATCAGACCGACAAAGGTCATCCAGATCATGATGCGCCAGTAAATGCTCTGTCTCGCCACCAGCGCATTAGTGGAGTCTGCCACCAGATTGGAGATATAGCCGCCAACCAGGCTGAAGGCTGCAGCGGAGGAGAGCAGCATCGCCATAATTGCCCACGCTTTCCACGCCTCAAGGCGGCACCAGTATGGCGCGCTTAGCGTATAGAGCCGACGAAAAAACAGCGCGTTCAGTTTGTAGCTGCGGGCAGCAGCGGGTTGTTCATCAACTGACATTGCAAATATCCACACGATTTCCAGATACCCAGAGAACGAGTAAGGAGCCGTAAATCCACAAACGTGCAGCCAAATTGTGGAAAAGCTTTACCTGACTCGTTCTATCGGCACTGACTTTTTTCGATACATCACCTGTTTTGGAGCCTGCATGAACGACGTAACGACGGCCGTCCCCACTCTGACGGCCACGCTGCCCGAGATCCCCTTTCAGCGCTTTACCCTCGATAACGGCCTGACTCTGCTGGTGTATGAAGATGCCAATTCACCGACTGTTGCTGTCCACCTGGCCTATGGCGTAGGTGCGAAGGATGAGCCCACCGGCCGATTTGGTTTTGCTCATCTTATGGAACACCTCATGTTTTCCGGCAGTGCGGCACTGCCGGGCAGCTATATCAGCCACCTGGAACGGGCAGGAGCAGAAGGGCTAAATGGCGTGACCAGTGCTGATGTCACCCAGTTTTTCCAGTCGGTGCCGCCGGGATCGCTGGATTATGCGCTGTTTGCCGAATCGGATCGGATGGGATACCTGCTTGGTGGCCTGGTCCCGCAGGCACTGGAGGTACAGCGGGATGTAGTTACCCGTGAAATGGAAGAAAACGAGCTTCAGCCGCTGGGGGCTGTACAAGGACTGATCCTGCGGCATCTGTTCCCGGAGAAGCATCCTTATGCCCATAAAGTTGCAGGTGAACGGGCTGATTTACAGCAGGTTAGCTTTGCTGATGTAAAGGAGTGGTACCAGCGTTATTACCGGCCCAATAATGCGGTAATCACTCTGGCTGGCGCAATTACCCCCGAAGAGGCGCGGGAAAAAGTACAACGCTGGTTTGGCGACATCGCGCCGGGCGAAACACGGGAAACTGTGCAGCGCTGGCTACCTGAGCTCAGGCATGAAAAACGCCTGCACCTGCAGGATCGTATTGACAACCAGCTGCTACGAATCTGTTGGCCAATCCCACCCTACGGTGAGAATGACACTACGGCGCTGGAACTGTTTGCCGGGGTGCTGGCCGATACTGCCTTGTCGCCGCTGGTGATCCGACTGATGGTCGATAATCAGTTTGCTACCGCAATATCAGCCTTTGTTGAATCCGGCATGCTGGCGAGCTATTTCAATCTGCGCATCGAACTGCACCCGGGCGTCAGAGCTGACGATGTAGAGCATCACACCATGGCGGTATTGGAGGAGATGCAAACCACGCCGCTGAACCCCGATCTGCTCCAGCACAGCCAGCAGTTGCTGCTGGAAAACTCACGGTCTGACTGGGCCGATCCCCTGACGCTTGCCGCAGCTCTGGGGCGCCATGAACACTTGCCAAAACGCGCCGAAGGTCTGCGCCAGCGCGTGGTCCAGGCGCTGAATATGTCTGCCGAAACTGTAGTCGCGGCGGCACAGCGATGGTTAAAGCAGGGGCGGCTGGTCGTGCAAGTCGATCCGTTTACCGCCGTGACCGGCAACCATCATCCTGCGCCAGCACGTATAGCTCCGCCAATTATTATCGCGCCGCTAGCTCCTGTGCCTGCGGCACAGCGGCGAGTACTGTCAAACGGACTAAATATCGTCGTCATTCCTGCAATTCAGCAGGGATTGCTTAGCGCCAGTCTGATCGTCGAAGCCGGATCGCAGTTCGATCCGCCGGAATACAGTGGCCTGGCACAACTGGTCGCAGGACTGATCGCCAGCAGGGAAAACGACGGTATAACCCTTGAACAATGGCTGTGGTCGCAGGACACGGGCATGGTACTTGACGTCGGTGTGAGCAGTATCGCGCTCAGAATGCAGATGCCGGAGCCGAGCGCCGAACTGGTTTTCCATCACCTGAGTGATGTACTGCGCCGCTCTCCAGCCTCGGCGGAGAGCATTGAAGCACATCGCGATCATTACCTGCAGGTGCTAAACGATCTGGACAGCGCAGCATGGGCCCTGCCTGCCATTTGTTTCCCTCCGTCACATCCGTTGCGCCGCCCGGCGTTTACCCAGGGCACCGCCGCCAGCCTGGCACTAATCACGCCCAAGGCGGCGGATGCGTTTTATCGGCAACACTATCAGCCACACAACGCCACCCTACTGCTTTGCAGCTCGCTGCCCATTGAGCGGCTGAGCGCGCTGCTGGAACGCAGCCTGGCGCAGTGGCAACCTGCAACTTCGGCGGCCCCAACACCACCAGCCATTCCCTCTGCCGATACCGCTGGCTCACTGTTGCTGATCGATAACCCCACAGCGGCAGTGACGACGTTAATGGCGTGGTTTGTACTGCCGGGCATCGGATCGCCACACGATGCCGCTGTGCAGTTGATCCATCCTTTACTGGTCACCAGCTTTGCTTCGCGCATTAATTTTTCCCTGCGCGAAGTGGATCGCCTGACCTACAACGTGACGCCGCTCAGTCAGTCACTGCCAGGCAGTCGCCTGCTGGGCTTTGAAATGACCCTGGCAGCCGAAAATACTCTGGCAGCGGTTAAAGCTATCCGCCGCGAATGCGATGCACTGCTGGGCAATCGACCGCTTACCCGGGAAGAGATCCTGGGACTTATCCAGATAGAACAGCTACGACTGAGCCGACCAACAGGCAGTGATTATGAAGCACTATGCCGACAGGAATCGCTACTGCGTGAGGGACTAACAGAAAATTACCGTCAGCAACTGATGGATTCTCTGACTGCACTCAACGAGGTTCAGATCGATCCTCTGCTACGCCAGGCAATCGCACCAGGATGTGGAAAATGGCTTATCGAAGGCCCGGTAACCGCCGTAGCTGACAAACTAGCGGACATACTCGCGCTGCCTGCCGGGTATTATCCCCATAATCCCGAGGCGTTTTATAAATAAATTCCTTCACCACACGTTTTCCGTTGCGATGTTTTCACCGCTAATTCGTTTTCTCTGAGATAACACTAACTCATGACTGGAATCACACTTTATGGCATCGAAAAACTATCACTCCTGGCTGATGCTGGCGGTGCTGGGGGGAAACCTGGCGGGCACCTCATCCACGCTGGCGCAGCAATCTTCACCAGCCGGAGACAACGCCAGGCAGGTACAGCGATATAATTTCAGCATTCCTGGCGGCGGTTCGCTGGCCGAGGCGCTACTGGCCTTTGGTCAGCAGAGTGGCCTTCAACTCATTGTGCCAAGCGAACTGACCAACGGGCTTTCGAGTGCGGGCTTCAGCGGCAACTATTCGGCTGATGACGCCCTGCGTACGCTGCTGTCGGGCACCCCGTTGAGTTTTAAATATGTCAACACCAATACCATCCAGATCTATAGCACCGCACAGGCATCAACCGACGGTACCGAAGTTTTAGGTACGGTTCAGGTAGATGGCGCGCTGGATCAGGGCAGCGACACCAAAGGTGTTAATGGCAGCACGGACATTACCGCAACCGAAGGGTCCGGCAGTCTGAATGGCGGTATGCTTACCGTCGGTTCCAAGGGAGCAACCAGCGTTAAAGATACGCCACAGTCGGTCAGCGTTATAACCAGTGAAACCATGCAGCAGCAAGGTATTCGTACCTTGAACGATGCGATGCAAAAAGGCACTGGCATCACAGTGCAACAGGGCAATAACTCGCGCGAGAAAAATTTTTACTCGCGTGGATTTCAGATCACTCGAGCCAGCATCGATGGTGGATCGCCGATCGATATCACCGGCGGCACCAACTATAACAACCGCTTTTCTCCTTCTTTTGATATGTCGATGTACGATCACGTGGAGATCCTGCGCGGTGCCGACGATCTGTTTAACGGTTTCAGCACCACAGGCCCGGGCGGGACCGTTAACCTGGTACGTAAACGCCCGCTCGATCACTTTCAGCTAAAGTACGACGGCTCGGCGGGCAGTTGGGATAACTATCAGAACTCGCTGGACCTTACTTCTCCGCTGAATGACGCTGGTACGCTGCGCGCCCGTGCCGTCTTAACCCGCAAAGACAGCCACCATTTTTACCGCACGGCAAAAGATGAAAATACCGTGGCCTACGGCACGTTGGAAGCCGACCTGACGTCATCCACCTTGTTAACCATAGGCGGCAGCTATCAGCGCATTCGCGGCGTACCACTTACTAACGGCCTGGAGCTTTACCCGGATGGCAGAGATCCCCATTTCAGTCGCAAAACGGCGTGGGTGTTTCCCTGGGAAAAGTCAGACTCCGATACGCGTGAAATCTTTGCTAAGCTGGCTCAGAAAATTGGCGACCGCTGGAACTTCAACCTGAACTATACCGGGCTGTATCAGCGTAACAGCACTATTTACTCTAATGTCGCCGGAAATATTATGCCGGATACCGGCTTGTTCTCAGCCGAGCCCATCTCCGCCGACGGCAGCAATAGTAATAACAAACAGTTCTCTTTTGACTCCACGCTGACCGGAGAGTTTGACGTCTTTGGCCTACCGCAGAAGCTGACTTTCGGTGGGAATTATTCCAAAGAAAACTACTGGATGACCTCCCCCGATGCTGCCAGCATGGTCAACGGCTGGTTCGGTACCACTGGCCCGATAATGGACCCGTGGCACTGGGATACCTCGGTGCCTGAACCGTCAATTCCGGCGGGCTATTATGCGTATATGAGCAGCGGCTCCTCAGTAAACTGGGGGATGTACTCGCAACTGGTACTTACCCCGTGGAAACCACTGCACTTTGGCCTCGGTCTTCGGCTGAACGCCTATAAAAGTAATACCCATACCAGTACCGCCAGCGATCAGAGCGACATCAGCGAATCCACCCGTAAGTGGGAAAGTCCTTACTACTCGGTCAGCTACGATATTAACGATGACCTGAGCTGGTACGGCAGCTACACTAAAATCTTCATCCCGCAGAGTAATATGATCGCACCTTCAGGACAGCAGATCGATCCGGAGACCGGCAGTAATCTGGAGACCGGCCTCAAGTACGCCCAACCGGGAGGTCTGCTGAATGCGTCGCTGTCGCTGTATCAAATACGTCTGGTGAATCAGGGGCAACTGATCGGCGCTGATTCTGTAAATCTGGGCGGCGGACGTACGGGCTACTACCGCAACGCGCCGGATGCGAATATCAGCAAGGGGGTGGATCTTGAGATCACCGGTACCGTACAGCCGTGGTGGCAGACCTCGTTAGGATATACCTATAACTTTAACAAGACCTCTGATCTATCGTCGGACGGACTTAACGACAGCATCACCACCTTCACACCAAAGCACACTATTAAATGGTGGAACGACTTCCAGTTTAACAATGCCGGGGAGACGTTAAGCAAGTTCAGCTTTGGCGTTGGCGTACAGGCACAGAGCAAGACCAAACAGATTGGTAGCTGGTACGACGATGATTTTAACCAGCACAACTACAACGCCAATACTGCATTCTATGCGGTGTATTCCGCCAGAATCGGCTACGCTATTAACCGCAACTGGAGTGTTGCCCTGTTGGGCAATAACCTGTTCGACAAAACTTACTACTCCACCGTCGGCAACTTACACGGCGGCTACTGGTACGGCGATCCACGTAACTTTGTGCTGTCAATTAGCGGGACCTTTGACTAACCAACTTATCGCCTGCTGCTGCACCCCGAATCATGATTCGGGGTTTTTTATGCGCCGGAAACGGCACAAAAAAAACCTGCCCCGGGAACTGATGCCGATCGGTGAGGATAGATGGCGTCATGCCCGCAGGCAGGTTTTTGATTTCAGGTCATTATGCAGCGTCAGGCGCCTGCTTCATCAATTGCAGGAAACGCGTTCTGAATACCTGTATGCGCTGCGGCTCTCCCGCCGCAAAATCTTCGTTAAAAAGCGCTTCTTTCTGCACATAATCAGCAAACTCAGGTGACTGCTGCCGCCATTGCAAATGCAGCTTTTCTAATGCGCCTTCTGATTCCTCCTCCGGGATTGCCGCCAGTTGTGGTTCAATCCACGCCCAGCGTCGATCCGCCATCGCCAGTTCATCCCTGCTCCAACCTGCGTTAATTTGCTCCAGATGGAACTGGATCTGATACCAGTGATGCTGAATAGTACTCGTCGCATGCGTATCGTTGAGCGCCGACGGCGGCGAAAGGATAGACAGCAGAGAACAAAGATGCTGTTCAAGATCCTGCCCACTCTGGCAAGAATCGTGATGTTCTCTGGCTTCCTGTTGAATCTTCAGCCATACCTGCCGCGGTGTCTCCCGCCCGGTCAGATAGTGGTGGGTCAGTTCAATCCAGTGTAGCCGTAGCGTATTCAGCGAAGACGAAAGCACTGCAGGCCAGCGGAGATCCGCATCTTCCAGCCACTGCACCAGTAAATGCAGTGGAACATCGCCGTAGGCTTTTCCGCTCGCCAGAACGGCGATCAGTTCGTCGATCTGCTGCGGGGTGACAAAATCGAGAACCTCCAGCCACAGCGCCAGTGCGGGTGGCAGGCCGGAAACACGTTCAAATACATCCAGCGATTCCTGTCCTGCCAGCACGTAAGGTGCGGTCAGCAGATCTTTCGGGCGCGGGAAGGCATAGTGAGAGATTTCAGCGGCCAGTGCTTTCTCTTTCAGGCGCCCGGTCAGGAACCTCCGCAGTTCGTCGTCACCGTAGAAAGATGGCAAGGGCTGTACCTCGGGCACCACCACTTCTCCCTCAGATTCAATTACAATCCCTTGCGATCTCAGCCAGTTATTAAGATCTGAAAGTGAATCCACGCCCACTTTACGCGCCACTTCGCTACCGTTGCGGAACAGGAGTAGCGTAGGGATACCGCGCACACGGAAACGCGGCAGCAGATGTTCATACTCCTCCACGTCCAGTTTAGCCACCGTCAGTTGCCCTTCCGTTGCCGCCGCCACTTTCTCCAGCAGCGGAGCAATAGCCAGGCAGGGGCTGCACCAGGGAGCCCACAGGTCCAGCAGCACTGGCTGCTCAGCATGGTTCAGGGCATCGTCCAGCGTGCGGTCCGTCAGGTTAATAATGAGATCAGACATAGTAACTCCATGATGTTGGAAAAAGGGCTGCGCGTTGTGCTGTGGTCATGCTTAGTCATAAAGCGCATCGCCGCCGTCGTTGATAACGTGCAGATTGCCGGGGAACATCGCGGCAAGTTCTTCCCGGAACAGACTGGTATCCCCGGCAATCACCCAGGTCAGCCGTTCAGGGGAGAACAACTGCTGTGCCAGATCGTTAATCTGCTCCAGCGTGATTTCGCCGATACGCTGCTGATGAGTCTGCCAAAAATCATCGGGCAACTGACTGCGCAGCAGCCAGGAGATCATATTGTTCAGTCCGGACAGGCTTTCGGCGCTACTGCTAAAACCCAGCAGACTGGTACGGCGAACCTCTGCCAGCTCATCCGCCGTCACCGGCCGCTCGCCGATCAAAGCCCGGTATTCCGCCAGAATTTCACTGATGGCATCGCAGGTACGATCGGCCTGGACTTCGGTTTGTACGTAGTGAACCCGTTGTTGAAAATCGTTAATCAGTCGCCCTTTTACGCCATAGGTCCAGTTTTTATCTTCCCGCAGGTTCAGGTTAATACGGGAGGTAAAACCGCTGGCGAATACTGCGTTCAACAACTCAAACCCGGCTTCATCGGTGTCGCTAACACCCGGCAGCAGTGAAGCTGCGGCGATGGAGGTTTGCTCTGCACCGGGGATATCAAGAATCCAGACACGGGGATGCATCGGCGGGTCTGCCTGCGGTATCGCAGCATTATCCATTGGTAGCCCCGCCAACTGCCCTACTGAGGTATTCAGTAGCGGCAACAGCACGTCCAGGGTTATATCGCCGGTGACAACAAGTGTGGCCCCCTGGACATTAAGCAGTTGCGGTAGAGCCGCCATTAACTCGGGAAACGTGGTCTGTGTCAGCCCGGCGTGGGTGCCTTCTGACCCGCCAGGCACCCGGCAAGGATGACCTGCGGGATAGAGCAGGCCCGGCAGGACGCGCACGACCAGCGCACTGGCAATCTGCTGCTGTTCGGTCAGCGCATCAAGCTGGATTGCTCGCTGCCGCTGGAAATCTTCCTCCAGCAATACACTATGCGCCAGGCGATCGCTGAGCAGCGCCAGCGAGGCAGGCAACTGCGGGCTGCGACAGGAGAGCAAAAGCGAAAAGTGTCGCAGCCGCCGGCGTAGCTCCATGCGGCAGCCCAGATCGCGGCAGGCCTGGTTGAAGGAGAAAGCATCCCGTTCACCGGCTCCGGACTGGTTAAGCAGCTCGCTCAGCAGTTGATGCTGACCGGGTCGCGGTAGCGCAGCTGTAGGCAACAACAGGTCGAGGTAGATATCGTTCTGACCATGCCGTTCCAGCAGCACCAGTCGAATGCCGTTAGCCAGCCGGGCATGCTGCACCTGCGGCAACACCAGTGGCACCGGAGGCTGGATTGCTGGCGGCGGCGTGCGCTGGGCGGCGGTTGCCGTTTCATCCGTTCTGGCGGTGAAGGGTTCTATCTCCAGCGTATAGTGCGGGCGGCTCAACCAGCGCCGGGCGACCTGATGCAGATCGTCAGGCGAGGCATTGTCCAACTGGCTGAGCTGCTGGCGAAAGGCATCGGCATTGCCCAGCGTCACCTGGCAAACCGAGAGCAATGCGGCTATCTGCGCCGAAGTCTTATAGCTATCGCGGAACAGGTTAAGTGCATCATTCTTCACCTCACACAGACGTTGGTCATCGCATGGCTGCGCAAGAAAAGCGTACACTTCCTCCAGCAGGCTCTGCTCCAGCGCGGACAGCGCCTGTCCTTCAGCAACGGTAGCACTGATAATAAACTGGCTGCACAATGCACCGTCAGCGACCATAGCCTGCACACTACTGGCTATCTCCCTGACGTACACCAGATTTTTGACCAGTACGGAAGACAGCCCTGATGCGAGATAATCCGCCACCAGCGACAGTAACGTGGCATCCGGATTACCTGCCGGAGGAATGTTCCATACCAGTTGCAGTGTACCGTTGGCGACTTTCGCCTGGTAGCGATCGCGGCGCTGCGGAGTGATATCGGCGATCCAGCTTTCAGGACGGGCCAGCGGCTGTCCGGCAGGAATATCGCCAAACCAGTGGCTGACTTTCTCCCGCGCGGTAACGAGATCGATATCGCCGCACAGCGCGAGCACCGCATTAGAAGGCGTGTAGTATTTCCGGAACCAGTGCTGCACATCTTCCAGTGTAGCGGCTATCAAATCCTCTTTTTCACCGATAACGGTATGGGCGTAGGGATGCTCAGCGGGGAAACAGCCCCGCGATTTAAACTCGTAGAGCTTGCCGTAGGGACCGCTCTCGGTCTCCAGTTTTTCGTTGAGCACTACCCGCCGCTGCTGATCCAGCGACAACTGACTGATGCTGTCGCAGAAATGCCCCATACGGTCCGACTCCAAAAACAGCGCATAGTCAAACGATCCTGTCGGCACAGTGGCGTGATAGGTGGTGCGATCGGTGCTGGTATAGGCGTTGAGGTTGGTGGCTCCAGCATGAGTCATCTTTTCCAGAAAGGAACCGGGTGCATGTTCGCTGCCTTCGAACATAAGATGCTCAAAAAGATGGGCAAATCCGGTCATCCCTGCGAGTTCATCTTTAGAACCAACCTGGTAAATTAGCTGATATGACACCAGCGGCACATCGCGGTTTTCTGCCACGATAACCGTTAGTCCGTTATCCAACGTGAAGGTACTGGTGGGGAAAGCGATATCGGCCAGAGGCTCGCGCTTATCCGATATGGGTCGTGGCCTGTACTGCGTTGTCAAAATCTATCCTCTCTCGGTTATGCATGACATATCAGAATGCCGCTCAGCGGCATTCAGGGAAGACCCATTCAGGGGCCGGACGAGAGAGAAACGACTGAACAACAGAATTTTCGCAGCCGGTAGTAAAAAATATTTTCTGTTGCCGGTTCATCACCTTCATATACAGGCGCTGGCGCTACCGGCTGACTCAACAAGAATAATTATCTTGCCATTAATTTTAATTTGGCAAAAAAAACTAAAAATCACACGACATTAAAAATATCGAGTTTTTTTACTGCGGCGGGTGATGAAAACGGCAGGTAGGGTCGTTTTCATCGTATCACCACAGCGTGCAGTGCTGACCTGCGGTATTCCGAATGATTTATGCCAGTGTAATGAGGAGTGAATGAGCGTGCATACCAATTCTGAAAAATCTGACGATGCGTCGGGTGCGGCAAAAATCCGCGTCAACTTCAGCTTGCCATTGCTGTTATTGATCGCAGCATCGATGGCCGTACGGGCTGAACCGCAGGCCATTCCGGTCAATGCGGTTTCCGCCAGCGCCACCAGCGAAAGTGTTCAGAGTCCAGTTCAGCCACACCTTATCCCGGCAACCACCGAAGCTACACAACCCGCTGGTACAACACGACCTGTCGTCACCGCAGCCGCAAAACCGCCGATGCTGACAGACTTTTCACCGCTCGCCCTCTATCACCACGCGGACCGGATTGTAAAAGCGGTGATCCTGATCCTGATTTTTTCCTCCGTACTCAGTTGGAGCATCTGGTCCGGTAAAACCCTGGAGTTGTTGGTGCGTGGTCGCCGCCTGAGAAAAAATCTCCTGCTGCTGACCGGTAAACGCTCGCTTCACCAGTGTGGCGAACTCTCCGCGAAGAGCTGTGAACAAATGCGCCAGGTTGCGCTGAACGAGTTGGATCGTGCGAATGATCGCCTGTCGACTCAAGCGGTACAAGCGCTGCGCGACCGCGTTGTCGCCCTTATCCAGCGCATTGAAGCCGCGGAAGCGCGCCTGGCCACACGGGGTGCCAGCATCCTCGCCACCACCAGCGCCGTTGCGCCGTTTATCGGCCTGTTTGGCACGGTTTGGGGTATTATGCACAGTTTTATCTCCATCGCGCAGTCGCAGACCACCAACCTCAGCGTGGTTGCACCCGGTATTGCCGAAGCGCTGTTTACCACCGCGCTGGGGCTGGTGGTCGCCATTCCGGCGGTCATCCTCTACAACGTTATCGGTAGGCTTATCACCGGCTATCGCCTGCTGCTGGCCGAATCGATGACCCTGACCCTGTGCCTGCTCAGCCACGATCTGGATGCGCTGGAACAGAACTCTCATCCTCTTCTGACGAGAGCATCATAGCTATGGCCTTCTCCTCTCAATCCGCTGGCGGCGACGATCTGAACGCGCTTGCCGAGATCAACGTTACGCCAGTTATCGACGTGATGCTGGTGCTGCTGATCATCTTTATGGTAGCGGCGCCGCTCTCTACGGCCAATATTCCGCTGGATCTGCCGTCAACCACCTCCAGCCAGCCGACGCCTGCGCCGGAGCCAATTACCGTCAGCCTGAAGAGCGATAACCAACTGTACATCGGTGATAAACCGGTGAGCCGCGAAGATTTTATCGCCGATCTGGATGCCGGAACCCACGGCGATAAGGACGCGCGGATTTTCCTGCGGGCAGATAAAGATATCGACTATGCACGGCTGATGACCTTTATGGATCTGCTGCGCGATGGCGGCTATACCAAAGTGGCATTGATTGGCCTGCCCAGTGAGGCGGCGGGGAATCATCCATGACCAGCTTTATTCTCAATAATGTCCAGCCCCTGCGCGTAAAGCCGCGTGGAGAAAAGCTATCGTGGTCAATCGGTCTGCTACTGGCGGTTGCTGTACATCTGTTAGTGCTGATATATCTGCTGCGGAAACCGCCGGCACCACCGATGGTGATGCCCAACCCGGCAGCGGCACCGATGTCGGTTATTATGGCGGTGATGCCAACCACCTCGCAGATTTCCAGCCAGGAAAGCGTTGCACAGCAGGCTAGCCAACCCGATGAATCAGAACCGCCACCTTCGTCCGCCAAACTGGATGTGGCGGCGAAAGAAGTGAAAAACGCCGAGGTCAAAGCGGTGGTCCACGACAGCAAGCAGAGGCCGAAAGCGGAGGCTAAACAGCC
>CANUEX010185532.1:0-55888 GCA_948099535.1 Jatropha multifida | reverse complement strand
TGTCACAAATGAGATATCACTAATATGACAAATAATCACATATATAATACCGAATAAAACATATCACTATGTATATTCTAGTACTATCATACATTTCACATATTAGGGCAGTAACTTCTCCCTTTTATCACAAATTTCTATATACACATAGCCTGATGGTATAGCCCCATCAAGACTGAGATTCTTTCATATTGACTAACAAATGGCTTAGTACAAATAAAATAGGCATAGAGGCCACATAGTTTTCAAAATTCATAATTTCAATATTGTAATAAACAAATAGTTTCAATACCAGCAATGGTATGTATTTGATCAAAGGTTCAAATACAATAAGGAAAGGTTAGACACTATAACTCACCTTGAAAATGAGAATTTGGTTCCTCCTGATCACTTATAATTTCAAAATAATTCCATAGTAATCATCGACGTATGTTCACATTTAAACATATATTTTACTTTTAATTTGCTCTAGTTCTTTATTGACATTCAAGGTTCCTTAATATTTTTATTTATTAAATTTAAAATCTGAATTTTTAGGAATAGAAATTATACATATTAAGCTTTATGTTTATTTACTATATACTCATGTTCATAGCTAATTCACTCATATTTTAATATTTTCAATTTAGTGCAAATCTAATGAAAAACAGAATTTTTTGCACATGAGCAGTATGTGTTTATTTAATCAAATATTTATCTTCTCACATCTATTTATTCTGAAATTTTATCTGGTAGATTTTAACATCGTAAGATACTCTCATATTAAATTTCATGAATTTTGGTGTTCATTAACCTATTTAAATAAATTAATTACTAAACCAAAATTTTCAGCTTTCTTATACTAAGTAGTCTCCTTCATTTTATTAATCTTTCCAATTTCCCTCATTATTTAAACTTTTCCTTCTAACAAAACCTTACCAACATATTAAGATATCTTTCTGTAAAATTTCATAATTTTTGAAATTCATTTACATTTTTATTTGAACAAAACATAGTAGTCGAATTTAAGCATTCCCATTAAGAAAATTTGGAAAATAATAAAATTTTCTTAGCTTTTATATGTTTAAGTACTTTCTATACAAAATAATTTCTACATATGGAATGGTTACTTAATATGTTACAAAGATAAATTCTAAACTTTAATTCATCAAAATAAGGATTAAAACTTATGAAATATAATTTAAAATCTAAGATGAAATTTTTGGATTTCATACCTTTCTTTACTCCCTTATGACTTTCTCTTCCTTCCTATCACTTGTTGGTTTAATCCCTCCTTAGAATACTTGTATATTTCTAATATATTGTGGTACATGATCTTAGGAAGGTAGGGTATTTATAGAGAAATAAATGAAATGGGAACACTGAGTTTGAAAATGAAGATGATTGATTTTATGATGATATTTTCTTTAATACACTTGTCTTCCTTTTTCTTAATTTAGATGATGCTTTACTTGGTATTTTATGATGATTGATTTTTAGCAATTGGTAGATTGATTGAAAGAAAAATGTGAAAGGGAGAAAAATCAAATTTGAATGAAGGTGTGAATCAATGAAAATAAAATCTCTTCTTAAATACACATGTCGCCCTTTCATTAATTAGAGATTGAATTATTTGTTATCTTCTAGCAATTAATGGATAAAAGAAAATGAAATGGGAAAGCTACATCTGAAATGAAAAGATGAATAGATGAAAAGATGATTACTTCTCCAGTACATTTATTTTTATAATTTAGAAGCAAATAATGGAGAAAAGAAAATGAAATCGGAACGCTATGTCTGAAATGAAAATATGAACAGGTGAAAAGATAATTACTTCTTTAGTATACTTATTTTCATAATTTAGAAGGATGAATTATGTAATATGTTGTGCAAATATTAAGTTGTCACTTGTAAGAATAAAATGTTCCTTTTATCTCATTTAGTCACTTTGGTTAAGTAGTAGTCTAGGTGTCCTTTTTGGTCATTTTATATTTTTATTACTTAATTTAGAGTTATATTCCTTTAAATTCTTAAATTATCATATTAAGATATATGTGTATATGCATTTATATTATTACACATCTAATAGTTTTAAGATCTCCTATATTTCTTACAAATCTTAATTCCTTGCATTTTAGTAATGTTTTAAATAGGTTTCATAGTTTGTAAAATACTCCTTTATTATTTATTTACTTAATTCACACAATATTTAGAATATAATACTTTATTTGAAAATTAGGGTATTACATTCTTCCCCCCTAATTAAAATTTGTTCCCGAATTTTCTAAGATACTTTCACACGTTAAAAAGATAAGGATATTTATCTAACATATTAGACTCAGTCTCCCAGGTATATTCCTCTACAGATTGACTTCGCCACAAAACTTTTACCATACGAATTTCCTTATTTCTATGTTTTCTAACTTGTTTATCTACTATGGCTACTGGAACTTCCTGATAAGTGAGATCTTGCTATAAATCAACTGGAGGAACTTGTAACACATGTGAATGATTTGGGACATATTTTTGAAGCATCGAAATGTGAAACACTGGGTGCACTTGCTCCATGTGTGGTGGTAATGCCAAACGATAAGAAACTGATCCTACTTTTTCTAAGATGTCAAAGGGTCCAATATACCTTGGTGAGAGTTTCTCTTTCTTACCAAACCTTATTACTCCTTTCATTGGTGACACCTTCAAAAACACGTGTTCACCGATGTTAAACTGGACATCCTTCCTCTTAGGATCCACATAGCTCTTTTGGTGACTGAAGGTCGTCTTTAATCATTCTCGAATCATTGGTACCTTCTTGATAGTTTCTTGAATTAGTTCTGGACCTTCTATATGCCTTTCACCAACCTCATTCCAACAAATAGGGAACCTACATTTTCTTCCATATAATGCTTCATAGGTTGCCATCTGAATGGTTGAGTGGTAGCTATTATTGTAAGCAAACTCAACTAGAAGTAAATGCTTATCCCAATTTCCACCAAAATCTAAAATGCACATTCTCAACATATCTTCTAAGGTTTGGATGGTCCTTTCTTATTGTCCATCTGTTTGAGGATAGAATGCAGTGCTAAAGTCTAAACGTCTACCTAATGCTTTGTGTAATTTCTGCTAGAACCTAGAGGTAAACTTTGGATCTCTATAAAAAATAATGGAAATGGGTACTCCATGCAAATTCACTATATTATCCAAGTATATTTGTGCATACTGACATATAGAATAAGTAGTCTTTAAAGGTAGAAAATGAGCAAATTTTGTTAATCTGTCCACAATTACCCATATGGAATCATAGCCTGTAGATGTTCTTGGTAACCTAATCACAAAGTCCATAGTAATTCTCTCCTATTTCCACTCTGGCAGGGGTAACTGTTGTAATAGTCCAGATGGCTTTTGATGTTCAAATTTAACTTGTTGGCACGTCAAACATCTTGCCATAAAGTCTGCCACATCTTTCTTCATACTAGTCCACCAATAGATATCCTTCAAATCATGATACATTTTGGTGGCTCCAAGATGTACATTATAGCTTGCATAATGGGCCTCCTTCATTATTTGTTCCTTCAAATCCTTCACCATTGGTACCCAAAGCTGATTGCCATATTTCAATATGCCCTCCTCATTTACAAATTCAACGGTTTTGCCTAGAGCAACTTCCTCTTTTAGTTTGACCAATTATGGGTCCTCATCCTGAAGGGTCTTGATTTGATCAATCAATACTGGTTTCACAACAAAGTGGGCTAATAATACTCCAACATCTAACAAATCAAATCTAATCCCCAAGTTTTACAAACTATGAATCTCCTGTATTAATGGTTGCCTATGTACTTGTATGTGTGCTAGACTTCCTAAAGATTTTCTAGTTAGTGCATCTGCTACTACATTAGCTTTACATGGATAATATAAAATCTCATAATCATAATCCTTAAGTAACTCCATCCACCTACGTTGCCTAAGATTTAAATCTCTCTGGTTGAAGATTTATTTAAGGCTTTTATGATCTATAAAGATTTAACATTTCTCTCCATAAGATAATGACTCCATATTTTCAAAGGAAATATTACTGCTACCATCTCTAAATCATGAGTAGTATAATTTACCTCATGTTTCCTCAATTGTCTAGAAGCATAGGCAATCACCTTATCATCTTGCATTAAAACACAACCTAATCCTATTCTAGATGCATCACAGTATACTGCAAATTTGCCTCCTTCCTTAGGTAGTGCTAGAAAAGGTGCAGATATCAAACATTTTTTTAACTTACAGAAACTCTCTTCTCATTTCTTATTCCATTCAAATTTTACTCCTTTATTGAGTAATTTAGTAATGGGTGCAGTTATCTTAGAGAAGTCTTTTACAAATCTCCTAAAATAACCAGCTAACCCTAGAAAACTCCTCACTTCTGTTAGATTTGTTTGTTGAGGCCAGTCAGCAATTGCCTCAATTTTCTTAGAATCTACTTGTAAACCTTCATTATTAATCACATGCCCTAAGAATGATATTTTTTTCTTGCCAAAATTCACATTTGGATAGTTTAGCATATAATTGGTTTTCTCTCAAAGTTTGCAATACTATCCATAAATGTTCTTCATGCTCTTTTTGACTTTTAGAATATATCAATATATCATCTATGAAAATAACTACAAACTTATCTAGATATGGCTTGAAAACCCAATTCATTAAGTCCATAAATGTTACAAGTGCATTAGTCAACCCAAAAGGTAATAATAAGAATTCATAATGATCATACCTAGTACGGAAAGCTGTTTTAGGTACATCCTCCTTCTTAATCCTCAACTGATGATACCCTAAGCAAAGATCTATCTTAGAAAAATATCTTGTCCTTTGTAACTGGTCAAACAGATCATCGATTTTAGGCAATGGGTACTTAATCCTCACAATCACCCTATTCAGTTGTCTATAATCTATGCACATTCGAAATGAACCATCCTTTTTCTTAACAAAAAGAACTGGTGCACCCCAGGGTGAACTACTAGTTCTAATGAAACCCTTATCTAGAAGATCTTGTAATTGCGTTTTCAATTCCTTAAGTTCAGTTGGGGCCATTCAGTATAGGGGAATAGAGATAGGTACGGTACTAGGTAATAAGTCTATACTAAACTCTATATCCCTTTCTGGAGGTAAAATAGTCAAATCTTTAGGAAATACATCAGGGTATTCTCGTACCACAGGTATTTGGTCTAACCCAGGGGAGGCTCCATTAGTGTCTCTAACATAGGCTAAATATCCTATACACCCCTTCCTCAATAATTTCTTAGCATTAATGACTGAAATCAAATTACCTAGCACTTCACTCCTATCTCCCTGAAATTTAAAGGTTTCCCCTAAAGGACTATGAAAAATCACCTTTTCCCATTACAATCTAAGGTGGCCAAATATTTTAGACAACCAATCCATCCCAAAAATAACATCAAACTCTAACCCTGGTAACTCAATCAAATTAGCTTTCAAAATTTTATCACCTATCATCACTTCACAGAAGGGATATATGTTCTTAATAGTAATTTCTTCCTCTAAAGGGGTAGACACAATAAGAGGAATTTTTAATGATTGAGAAGGCATGCACAATTTGGGAGCAAAATAAGTTGACACAAAGGAATGTGTTGCACCAGAATCAAATAACACTCTTGCCTTAATAGATTAGATGGGAATGATACTTGTAATAACTGTGTTTGACTCTTGTGCCTCCTTAGGTGCTAATGTATATACTCTTTCTCTACCTCTTCCTAAAGGTTGTTCTACAAGTCCTTCTATAGTACTATCTCTTCCAGAAATTCTCCCAACTCCACTAGGTCTAGGACCTCTTTCTATCTATACTATGGTCTAAGACGTTTGAGGTCTATTTTCTCTCGCTAATAGAGGACAATCTTTAATCATATGACCTATCTGCCCACATTTGAAACATCCCCCTGTTCCTTTATAACACTGGCCTCCGTGCAATTTTCCACAGGTCTGACATGGAGTTTGTATAGGAAGTCTTTAAATACGAGTACCAGATTATTCATGTGTAACTTACGGTCTTCCTTTAAATGGCCTAGGTGGAAGGCCAACTTGCATCCCTCGAGGATTACGTCGTGTCACAGAAGATGATTATGGTTGAGCACTAAATGTTCCTACTTCTTTCTTCCCTCTCAGTCTTATAAAGCCCTCAGTTCTTATTTTCTTTTTTTGTTCTCGAGCTGTTCTGACTTCCATCTCCCTATTCTCAATCATTCTTACCTTATCTACTATCAGAGAATAGGAACTATAATCACCAGCAGCCAAGATTTTATACAAGGATTCTACCAACCCTCGTCTAAATCTGTCTATCCTTGCTGCTTCATTTGGTACTAGAGTAGGAACATACTTGCTCAGTTGATTAAATTGTCTAGCATACTCAGATACTATCATATCTAGAGTTTGCACTAGTTTCTCAAACTCTATCACTTTGGCTTGCCTAACACTCTCCGGTAGAAACTCCTTAAGTACCATTTTTGCAAAAATTTCCTAGGTGAAAGGAGTATTTCTTTTTAGTAACCCAACCACATCTCTCTTGTACCACTCTTTTGCATCACCCCTCATTTGATACCCTGCAAATTCGATTGCTTTCTTATCTGGGCAACGAAGTATCTGGATCTTTGCCTCCATTTCTTCTAAAAATTTAGTGGGATCTTCTTCTCCTTTATAAACTGGAGGCTTTAATTTCAAGAACCTCTCTAATAAATTTCTAACCTCTTCCGGTTCCATTTGTGGAGGTGAAGGTGGAGATGTAGTAGTTTGAACTTCAGGAATAGCGACTGGCTATTGTTGTTTTTGTTGTATTAACATTTTTGTTATCAGCTCATAGTTCTTCTATAATTGTTCGATTCTTTTCACTACCCCAGCAATTCTGTCCTCAGGGGCAGGTGGTGCCGGAGGTGGAGGCACTTCGTTTTCAACTCTCTGTACTGATTCTTCTGAAGGAACATCCCCTTCAGATCTGATTTTTCTCATTCCCCTTTTAGGTGCCATACTAAATCTAAAAATAAAAAGGGATACTCAATTAACGCTTGACTCAACGCAGATTTAGATAGCAATGAAAACAAGACACAATAGAATGATCATATGCTCCATAGTATTCTTATTTATTTATACTTATAAACCTTTAACCTATACGTTACTATTAACCTAGGCTCTGATACCAACTCTATCACACCCCAATTTTCAATGGTGCGACGGTCCTAGGGTCTAGGTAGGCTTAAGGCCACCGAGCACCTCGTAGAACCCACAATATATACATTTCTTATCATGGATATTTACTCAAGTGGACCTCAATTAATTTATTTATTAAATTCACATAATATTTAGAATATAATACTTTATTTAAAAATTAGGGTATTACAGCCATCATCCTCATCTTCCTCCGTAATTCCTTCATTACTAATCCCTTCACCGGTCTCCACACACTAGCCATGATTTATTGAAAGGTAAGATAGTTAATTAATTTTTTCGTCAATAGTCGTCCCACTACACAATGATGCCAATCTGTGTCCTCATCGAATACAGGTTTGTCAGATTCATTTACATACTCCATTTAGCCTTGTTGCTCCTCCGGATGTTGCCTTTAATAAATTGCATAATCTAGTTGATTGGCGTCCCTACTTGTTACCATTAGAAAGCATATTAAAAGCCAACACAAAAAGAGTGAAAAAAAGAAACGAATAGGACTTGTTATAAAAAACTAGAGGAAGAAAGCTCTCAAAAGTTGAGAGAGAGTCTACAATACATATATAAATTATTGGTAATCAAATTTAAAAAATATTGTTCAAATTTTAATACTTCATTAAACAATGAATTAGCAATATATTGTAAAGTGGATGAATATGAGTGTTTGTAAAGTTGATGAAAGGCTTCAACTTTGGTTTTAGATGTTAAGATTCGCCTTTTTTTTTTCTTTTTTAAATCACCAGTGTCTCGACCTTATTACCAGGGACTAGCAGTGTAATTCGAACAGTATGAAATGGAATAGTCCTCATTTTAATTTAGTTTCAAAATATTTTGAAATATGAAATTGCATTCCATTCCATTCCAAATATTTTTTACAATTTAAAATTTTAGTCCATACCATTCTATTGAAATTCGGTTTGGAAATCGATAGTTCTAAATTTCTTAAGCAAATACAAATTTACCATATAATGATATTATTTAAGATGTAAATTTTTAAATTTAATAAGAAATAATCACCATATTTTTATATATACATACTAAAAAGATATAATTAAATTTTAAAAATAATAAATTAATATCACATATAATTAAAAATCAAAATATTTAGTCTTACATGTTTATAGATAGTAGGCATACTTCATCCTTAATATATAATAATATACACTTCATATAATTAGCAGCTTAATAATTAATTATAATAATAATAATAATAATAATATTATAAAATCAATAAAAGATAATACTGTTCATATTATGATGTATCAATATATATAGCCACCAAATCCATGAAAATGTGTTAAATATACACACACACACACAAATCTACTATGAGTCTAAGTATACTAAAATATTTCAAATCATATAATCTAATAAAAAAGAAGAAAATTATAACTTAAAATCATATTTTTCAACTCAAAAAAATATATGAGTATTCAAGTACATAATATATGTTAATTACTAATTAGAGTTAGGTTTAAAAGATTTTATTAAAGTATGCAGTTTTAGAATTAAATAGAAATTTTCTTACAAAATATGAAGAATTAAAGATATTTTATTATAATCTTTTATTCAATATTTATTTTAACTTATATAATTATAAATTAAAGAATAATAAAATAAAAATCTGATAAATGGATTGGAATATGGAAATTTAGTTTTAGTTTCCATTCCATATTCCAAATACCAATATTTTAAAAAATGCATTTCACTTTAAATTTCATATTCCAAAATTCAATTTCAAATTAACATTTGGTTTGGAATTTCAATATGAATTGGAATATTTCGATCCAAGTTATACCCCTGTCAAGGAACGCCTAATTCGACTAAGGACTTAGTCAATTAAGATTTGCTTTTTAATAGTTGTTGATTAGTCCAAATAATTAGGTCTAAAAAATAATTTTACTTAATTATGAGGGCAAAATTAAGATTTCTTTTCAAATACCTTTTACACTATTTTTTTTTTTATTATGGCCCCCCCTTAACATGCCCTATTAAGCGTGTCAATGAGTTGAACTAGCTCGTGATCTATTCGAGCTTGACTTGAAAAAATTCGTTCCGAATTAAGCTCGAGTTCAAACATGCTCATTAGTAAACGAGTTGAGCTCAAATCTTATGATTTTCCACTCAAAAACTTGTCGACCCTTTTCGAGTTTTTATATATACACTAATATTTTTTTATGACGTGCGTTGCACGTTGACAATGCTCGTTATATTATTATTTTTTATACTCTTTTAATTTTTTTATTTATATAATATTAAAATATAAATTTTTATTTAGATTAAAATAAATACAATTGGTTAATTTATATTAGACTTTATCGTATAAACTACTTGCAATATTATTTTTTATATACTTGATTCTATTTTTGTATAATGAATTGGTCTCAAAATAAAGTTCAATCAAATCTTTATACCTAATCATTCAGTCTTTAATTTATAAATACAAATTCTTGAAATTCTGATAGATGCTCAAAAAGAAAATCAAATTATTACTCAATTTTCAACCTTTGCCCTTAATCCCAAATCAATATCTATATATAACTATAATGAAAAATAATAATATTTTTTTTACTAGTAGGTAAAAGAAAAGAAATAAAAAGATGATCTAAATTAATAATGATAATTATTTTGGCTATAGTAATAGTATTACTTACCCAGTGCATTAGAGAAATGAGTATATGAACATATACATAAATTCTTGAAATCCAAACATTACCCAAAATAGAAATATATAGTTCTATTTTTTTTAATTTCATAAATGCTATTTTCTTTTAAGTCAAACATATTTAGGATATAAAAGACAAATATTAAAAAAATTAAAAATGCTTAATCATGAGGTCATTCATTTATTACAAAGGAGATCTAAATCTCTTACTAAATTAAAATGATAATGGTTATAAATTAATTCAACAATGAAAGAGAAAATTAAAAATAACAATTTTTATTAAGAGTAAAACTCTTTTAAGAACTTAAGATATAAATAAGAAATAAATTATATTAAAAGAATTACCGATTTGAATTTTAAAAATAACCCTAAAAATACTATGATTTTATTAAATTTGATTTTGATGGACAAAGAGAAAGCCAAATCAATAAATAAAAATTATAAAGCAAATCATGTTAGGATCCAATATTGGTCACTTAATGAGTTTATTCAAGTATTTTGTTTTTCTATTATTCTAAATTGCAAATTTAAAATAAATAAATAAGTTAATTAAGTAATAAAAAAAGATTACATAAAAGAAATGTTATATCCTCTCTAACTAAATCCACGATTTTTCTACAACCATAAAAAAAGAGTATACTTATTTCTTTTTCATTATATATATTTATTTATTTAAATAATTTTTAGAAATTATATCCAATCAAATCATAAAATGTAAACTTTTTTTTGTCTTAACCACAGGTATCTCGAGCCCACTGGATTAGAATCAAATCCTGCTCGCACCAAGTCAGCCCAAGAAGGGATAAGATACTCTCAGCGAATATTTGCTCTCTTGATCAGGATCAAACCTCGATCTCACTCAAAAGAGAAAAGTGTCGAACTAATCATCCAAATACTTATTGGTATAAAATGTAATTTTTAAATTAGCTACAACTAGAGTTATTTTAAGATATTCTAAATTTTATTGAGAGTAATAACGGAAATCTCATTATTCCTCATCTATTTCCACACACACACACACACACACACACATATATATATATATATATATATATATATATATATATATATATTACTTTAGTTATTCTAGCATCGAATCTCGAGGTGAGTTTGAATTTAAAATTTTTGGAATTGAACTGGAGCTTCAAGTTAAACTCGAGTCTAAAACTTTAAGGCTCGTTGATTTTCGAGTCAAATTTCAAACTTAGTTTGAGTTTGATTTGGCTCGTTTACACCCTGATGCGGAAACCCCAAGATTAGCATGCAATCTGAAATTCCAGTAAGCAATTCAAGCAAGAACACTAACCAAAGACAACCCCTTCCCTACCAAACCCCCAAACAACAAGGATTGAGAACGTGGATTATAGGGCAGAAACAACAAGAAAGAAAACACCACAAGATGAAATCTTGATAAGTAATCAATTCTTGATGCAACAAGTGAAGAAGACAAACTCGCCACTCAAAGAAAAAAATAAGCAGCCACAAGTTTGTGATAAAAAAACAACTTCCCGTTTTACATGTTAAGGAGGCTATTTATATGCCTCAAGCAAACCTAACTCTAATGAAATATATCTAAATAGGTTGCCCTATGGTCCAATAACATGGGTTCAACCAAAACACACTAAATGAAGTCATTTTAGGCCCAAAGAAACAAGTTAATTTAGGCCCAGTCACATGAATAATAAAATCAGCCCAAAACAATAAAGCCATGTAATTTTAATAGGGCCTTTACAAAGCTTAATATTAACTTTTCCGAGCCTCCACAAGATAAAGAGGTCTTAGCCCATAATTCTCATATTCATTTAGCTTTAGCTCTTTATCTACAAAATGTTATATGTAACCTTGTAATGCCTCTTTCAGCCTTTTTGCCTTGGATCTAGTTATTGGTCTCGTTGGGAAGGTGAAAGGGTCCTTAACTCCAGGCCCACACTCTATGCTCATATCACTTAATCACAGTTAAAACTCTTTGACTCTCTCTGCAGATGCGTTTAATAGAGATCAGACCCGAAAGTTCTTTTCAAATGCTCAGTCGTATTGCTAACTATTGCACAACCTGTAGATTATGAAAAATATTATAAATATACCGTCACTTTTAAGATTTTTTACGATTATTAAGGAATTTATATTTGTGAAAAAAGAGATTTGATCGAATTTATGCAATAAATTAAATCATCCCTAATGTCTACCAAAATCATTCATGAAAAAGAATTATCACTAGTTGAGATGAATTAAAATAAATTCCATACTAAAAATGAATAGGATATAAAACATAAGTTTATAAATTTATAAATATTTGACTTAACATAAATCAATTGTTCTTATATTTGAATTTTCATAATCTATAAAATTTATTTTAAAAATCAAATCTAATCTTTAGCACAAAAAGATTAGTATTTTAAACATGTTTTGAAAATTTTCTCTCATTAATTTCAAATTAATAAGTAATAATTTCATATATGAATCGTCAATTCTGTAATAAAATAAAATTTTATGTCAAGCTTTCTAACCAAATCTATATTTTACTCCTTCAAAAAAAAGTACGAATAATTTTTTTTAAAAAAATTTATTTTCATTTATCTAGTGCATGAGTGGAACCTTTCAACGTGTCTAAATAAGTTTAATCCAAAAATAAAATAAAATTTTATATAAAAAATAAAGTAAAATAAGGATAACTAATTTTCGATCTCTCTCTTATTCCATTTGGCAAATAAAACCAGTCGTATTTATGTTCTAATTTGAGTACCATATTAGAACCAGGCATCAAGATTCTTTTCAACTAATTATTTAGCCGCCATGAATAAATTGACTTCGTATAAAAAAAAAGCACTGAAACAGATAGAGAGAAAGTGGAGAAAAGGGACTATCTTCTATAAAAGCAGATGATATGCAACACGAAAAGAAACCATCTCTTCCTTACTTCTTCTCTTACTTTGTAAGTAATTATGAAACTTCTGCATTTTCTACTGCTTTTGTTGCCTCATTAAATGCTTCATGTATAAGTAACTAAGTTGGGTAATATGTGAAATGATCTTTGACAGGTGAAATATGGAAGAAAGATGAAGGTTTGGGTTGTGGTGGCAACATGGTTGAGCTGGACTGTTATATTTGGATTGGCTAGGGTTATTAACGCATCTGCAATCCATAACCACACAGTCCATGCAATTCCCTCTGTAAGCTTTACTATTACTCGTATCTCTGGTGATTATCAAACTCACTACAAACAGCTTATGGTCGATCTTCGAAACAATTTGTCTTCCGGTGCTAGTATCAATGGAGTGCCAGTTTTACGCACCAAAGCTTCAAAAGAAGCCAATATCTTTTAGTCAATGTTATAAATACAGGGAATAAGGAATCACATTAGGATTAAATGTTATTAACGCATATGTTTTGGCCTATAAAGTGAGAGATAATTCCTATTTCTTTAACGATCCAACAGAATTGAAGGACGCACAAACTTATCTTTTCACGGACACAAAGCAAAACACCATAAAAATTACAGGTAGCTATGATTCTAAAAAAAATAACATTTTTAAAAGGTTTTGGTGAAGTTTAATAAAATAAATAATTCAAATAATTAGAAAAAAAAGTGAAAATTGATAGGAAATTGTTGTTTTATCATAAAAAGTTGAATTGCTTAGGATCATAGTGGCATTATGCGTTTTCGTTTAGAGAAAAATGCGAGAGTTTGAGATCTTCGCTTTGGTCAATAATGTTTTTGTTTAGAGAAGTCTACTTTGCTTACTAACTGCATAAAATGTTTTCTTGTCTGTGCAAGAGTAATTTATTTTCCCATTTTTGCTTATTCTTTTCTCATATTTGTAACTTATTTTCCTATTGACTAAGGCAATTTTTTTTTACTTATTTTCCATTTAATCCCCTAAACAACAGAAAATTAGAGAAAATATGTTAAATTTTCCGCAAACAAATGGAGCCTTAGTTTATTTTTATCTTACTTTTTAGAATTTTCAGTATATATTTAGTTAGTTTTTATTTTGGTTTCTTGATTAAATTCTTTGATGAGAATTTTTTGTTGCAAAAAGTTCGCAAAGCTCTTAAGAAAAGTCAAAGACTTAGAAAGAAGAATTTTGGAAGCTAAAGTGAAGCGCACGCTGATCTATATACACGTCAGTACAAGCAGAGGAAGCATTCAAGCAATAAGAAGTGTGGCAGCAACACTTGCAATTTTTATTTTTGAAATTCAAAAATTTTTTTCATTGAAATAAAAATACATATATTTATTAAAATAAGAGAATATTAATCTTATATATTATGAGTAGGCAATGAACCAGTTCAAAATTTTTAAAATGTCAAATATAAACTATTATTGAACTATTAATTTCGATTCAATTTCAATTTAGGCCGGTTCTAATATGGTTCAAGTCACTATTCCAACCATATATAGCAAGAATTATATCAAAAAGTTAGTGCTAAGTCAGCCAAGATGAAGTTTAAATTCCGGGAAAATTAGCCTTTTATGATCAGATCGACAATAATCTACCAAAAGATGGATTGTTTAGAGCAAGCAAATGTAGAATAGTGATATTGGAATAGCTATTGAGTGGCTAGAACAATCATATCTTTGGATATAAAGAAGAATGTGAACTTTATATATATATATATATTAGATATTTTCCGTTGTTCTGAAAAATCGAACCGGACCAATCAGTTCAACTGGTTTATTCAGGAATTAGACTAGATTCGATCCGGATTGCATGAAAAAACTTCTGATAAAAAAAATCAGACTAAACCAATAAAAATAGGTGAATCAAACTTGTTGATCTTTTTGAATTTAAGATAAGTTGAATTGTGTGATTAGCCCGACTTTGGGATAAATTTTAGGATATATATAATGGAATCCAAATAGTTCATATCAGATAAGGATTTAGAGTCCTGATTTATTTTTTGATTAGAGTTATTTTAAAGGTCTTGTTTATTTAGTTAAAATAATTTATTATTATATGTTAACAGTAGCCCCCTCGGTTATTTGATCATTTATGTCCAAATGTAACATCGGTAGAGTATTTATTACGTGCTTTATTTATTTATTTAATTCTTATATATATATATATATATATATATATATATATATTTAAAGGTCTACAATGATGGTGAGGGTTCTTTTTGCGAAACTCGATGCATCAAGTCGGTTTGGGAGAGCACTCAGAGAGTCACTTCATTTACTGAGACGACTCTTCACATGCCTCGCCTGGCCTATATAAAGGTCATTTCCTTTTTATTTGTTACATTTGCAGCTACTTGCTTCTCAAAGCTTCTCTCTTTAGAACACTTCTTCTCTCTCTAGTAAGTTCTCTCTGTTTTTTCTTTTCGTTCGGTTGAGGTATGGGTTCTTCTAGCGACGAAGAGGTTCAAATTCTGCGTGAGTAACCCGGAAAAGAGGACATTGTGGTGGCAGAATCAGGAGTGGGCAAAGTAAAGGGAAGAAAAGAAAATGTGTAAATAATTGCATAATGAGGTTATCGGGTTACTATAAGCCAATTACATCCTAATGGCTTGAGGTTTCTCTATGGGATAATTGCACTGGCTTGGGAGGACGGAAGTAATTTGACTACCAGTGTGATTCGGGATATGTATCATTTCTCCATTTGACCTAATGAGGATCATTGTTATCTTCAAGCGAAGACCAATTATAATGTTTTCTCAAAGAATTCAAAGATCTCTTTTCTAAAGAATTGGAAGTCTAAGTTCTTTATTGTTAAGTACATTAGAGTATCTCGAATACTTGGTGCACAAACCCCCCATTGCTTTCTCCTGGAGCTGCCCACTCCTTGTGATTGCAGCGTTGCTGATCTAATAAGAGTTAGAGGGCTCGATTGTGTAGATTTGAAGAAGGTGAAAGTTGAGGGCTATCTTATCAATTCGTCCAGTGGACCCATCGGACCCAACCCCTCTAATCATGCTATTTTCCATTCTTTAGGTATCTTATTTAGGGTTGTTGAAACTGACATCTTTTAGTTGTTTCTTTTTGTTTTTGTGTAGATATGGCTCCTAAGAAGAGTAAGACCTCTAAATTGAATAAGATTGCCGATATCATGAAAAAGAAGACATCTGGCGGGAATTCAAGGAAGGTGTCCCCGAGAGAGCCCACCACTGTGTAGACGAGTGCTAAACCATATATCGAAACTACTGTTTAAAGTCCTCTAGAAAGCGGGCGAGAGAGGCGCCTGCTTCTACCTCAGCTCCGAACCCTATTCTAATTCCTCCTCCTCCTCCTTCTCCTCCTCCTTCTTGAATTAAAGCTGCTGATCTTCGATCCTACTTCATCTCCAGGTATGGGACGAACTGCAGTGTTCAAAATAATAGCCCTAGTAGAGAGTTGGCTTGCGACCATTGATTTCTTGAACTAATGTTTGTTCCAGGCAATAAATGCCAACTCTCTTCAGTATGCTTGATTGTCCAGAGTAAAAACTGCCCTCACTGAGATGGAAGTCAAGAAGAATGAGATGGATATTGCTTTAAAAGATGTTGGGCAATCGATGCAAGCTCAGGAGGATAGTCAAAAAGCCGAGCTTGCGGCTCGAGATGCTAAACTAGAGGCATTAAAGGAGGATAACTAGCCCCTCACTAATAAAAATAAGGAGATGGAGGCCAAGGTAGGAGAGGTAGAAAAATGGATGCTTGCCATGGAGGAGGCTCGGGCTCTCAGGGAATAAGAGGAGTCCCAAGAAGAAGATTTGGTGAAGGCTTGTTTAAGTCTTCAATCAAATATTTTGGTTGGATTAAGGGAGGGGCAGTCAGCGGTTGATTAGGATTGGGTGAATGACGTTTACCCAGAGGAAGTTGGGGAGGAAGGAGATGAGGATGGCGATGGCGAGGTAAAGGGGGTTCGGGTGAGGGTGCTCAACCGAGCTCCTCTGGGGATAGTTCACATGCTCCAATAGAGGGGGATACTTAGATTTTTGTATAGTTTTTAGCTTTAAATGGGAATTTTATTGATGTCCATGTAAAAAGCCTTAACTTAATGAAATTGTATTTCCATTGTGCACTCTTCTTTATTCTTCTTTACTTGTCATTTTCTTATTTGAACCTAACATTACTAAACTATTAGGCAATCTAAGTATGTTTAACAGATAATGACTTAACAGATAATGATTTAACAAATAATGATGTCTGGGAATTTTATCTATAGTACATGCATAAGGAGTTTTCATTTTAACAGATAATGACATAACGACTATGCTAATTAGGTTAGATGACAAAGGTTGTGTACCTGAACTTTGTAGATTTAATAGATTGGGCTGGGTTGTTCAGACTGCCATTCAGCTAACCCAACAGTGAATAAGGTGGATGGGGCAGTTTAGGCAAACTTCTCTATGTCCAATTTTGGATGGAGACATTTGGGCCGAAGCAGCCGCTGGTGAACTGTTCGATTTAGGATATAGAAAATTGGGCCTCTTAGTCTTTTAGCGAACTATTTGATTTATGATGGACAAAATTGGGCCGCTTAGGCCTTTAGCGAACTGTCCAATTGGACAAGGAAAATTAGGCCGCTTAGGCTTCTGGCAAACTGTCCGATTGGATGGAGAATAACTGGGCTGCTTTGGCCACTGGCGAATTGTCCGATTTAGGATAGAGAAAATCGTTCCATTTAGGCCTCTGGTGAACTATCTGATTAAAAGGAAAAAATTGGGCTACTTAGGCCACTAGCGAACAATCCAATTTAGGGTGGAGAAAACTGGGCCTCTTAGGCCTCTGATGAATTATCCGATTTAGGGCAGAGAAAATTGGGTCACTTAAGCCTTTGGCGAACTTGGGGCTGCATAAGTGGAAACAATTTTTAAGTAAGATCTTTAAGGAAATTTTTAAGTAGAAACAATTGTCCCTCTTTTTGCTTTTTTTGGAGGGGGCATGATATATTAAGTGAATAAATATGAGGTCTTATGATATTATTAATTCAAATAAGAGAATTTTTTACACATCATGAAATGAAGGGATACAATATGCTCTTTTAAGATTTTCAACATCCCAAGTCCTAGGCAGTTCAGCTTCTTTAATCTTTTTTATCTTGTACATGCTTGAGCCTAGTTGCTTTGATACTTCATAAGGACCTTCCTAGTTTTGTCCCAATTTTCCTACTCTTGCCAAGCCCTTAGTGATTTCTGCCTTTTGCCAAACCATATCACATTTCTTGAATTGCTTAGCCTTAACTTTTCTATTGAAGTACCTTCTTACCCTTTGCTTGTGTGCTTTGGCTCGAGTGCCAGCGTCTTCTCTAAGCTCTTCTGCTAAGTTCAAGCTTATTTTTAGGCTATCTTTGCTCCTAGGCTCATCATATTCTTTGACCCTTCTACTGGGTAGACCTATTTCTATTGGTATCATGACCTCTGTTCCATACACCAAGGAGAGCATTGTTTCCCTTGTTGCTTGTCGAGGCGTTGTCCTATAAGCCCACAATACACTATTCAGTTTGTCTACCTAGTTAGCTTTTTCTCCATCTAGTCTCTTCTTCAGTCCCGGTAAAATGGTTTTGTTGGTGACTTTGGTAAAGCCATTGGTTTGTGGATGAGCTACTGCTGTGAAGTGTAAGCTGATATGTCATTCTTCACAAAAGGATCTAAAGGCTCATGAGTCAAATTATTTTGCATTATCAGTGACTATTCTATGAGGCACGTCATACCTGAATGTTATATTATTTCTGAAGAACCTAATAATCTGAGCTAGAGTAATGGTGCTATGAGCTTCAACTTCTACCCACTTAGAGAAATGATCAATTGTAACCACCACAAAATTTCTCTGTGCTGTGGTTGTGCGGAAAGGTCCCAAGAAGTCTATCTCCCACTAAGTGAAAGGCCAGGATGAAGTTAAGGGTTATAACTATGCCGAAGATTTTTTAGGCATCCTATCATATTTCTAACATGTCTTGCAGTGGCGATCGTAATGGCGAATATATCTCTTCATTATGGGCCAATAGTATTCTACCTATAAAATCTTCCTAAGTTTGACGTTCGAGCCTTCATGTGCTCCACAAACTTCTTCGTGGATTTCCCTTATAATGTAGTTGTCATCCTCTTTGGTTACACATTTCGGCCAAGGGTGTGACTTTGACCTTCTGTACAATTCTTTATTGTGCAGTGCATAGTTCATCACTTTCCTACAGAGTTTGATTGCTTCGTGCTTATCTGTCATCTGAACGTCTTTTTGTAAAAAGTCTATGATCAGGCTCATCTAACTGCCTCCAACCTGGGTTACAAAGACTTTTGATTTTTCAGAGCTCGAACAATCTTGGTGTTTGACTATGACTCCTTCTGATAAGGCTTCTCCTCATAAGACAGCTTTGCTTATGACATTTACATCCTTATTATTTGCTCTTTCTACCTGGATCAACTTCTAAGTACACCCTCCTTCTTCTAGCTTATGTAGGAGAGATAAAGCTAAGGAATGATATTTGGCTAGGTTTGGTTCCTTAGTAGTAAATGTACATGTAATTTGACTTACAACAAGCTATGAGTCTAGGAAGATATGGAGGATTGGAGGTCGTACCTTAAGTGCCAACATGAGCCTTAATATCAAGCCTTCATATTTTGTCCCATTATTCATTATGGGGAAGCCTATGCAAACTGTGTATTGAACCTTTATCTTCCCTGACCCTTGTAGGATGACCCCTACTGCTACTCTAAAGCTTCCTAGAGCCCTATCTATATGAAGTTTCCATATGTCATAGCCAAGGTTTAGTAATTTGGCTTGTGGATCGCTTATCTCGACTTCACCAGGGAATTCAGCCACGAAGTCAGTAAGTACTTGTGCCTTCATTACGGTATGAGGCTCGTATCTTATATGAAACTCCCCCAACCTAATCGACCATTCTACTAACGTTTCCAAAGTTTCTACCTGGTGTAACAATTTCTTCAATGGGTGATTAGTGCGAACGATTATGGTGTGAGATTGGAAGTAATGATGCAGGCGATTCACCAATGTAAGGACAGCGAACGCCAGCTTTTCAACACATGGGTATCGTAATTCAACTCCTCTGAGGACCTTGTATAGTAGACAAGATATTGCTCATCACCTTCTTCCTTGATCAAAACAAAGGCGATGGAGCTTTCAGTGGCCGCAACATATAGGTATAAGGGCTCATCCTTCTTAGGTCTACTTAGGAGGGGGCAGAGGACAACAAATCTTTAATTTTTTCAAAGGCAATCTGACACTGATCATCCCACTTAAAACCTCTCAATTGTTTGAATGTCTGATAGAAGGACATGCATCGTTTACCTAAGCAAGAGATGAATCTCCCTAAGGCGGTTATTCGGCCATTCAACTTTGTACCTCATGGATGCTAGTGGGTGACTGCATCTCCAAAATCGCCTTAATCTTCTTAGGATTCACTTTTATCCCTCTCTAGGATATCATAAAGCCCAAAGACTTTCCAGCTTTTACTCCAAAAGTGCACTTTTCTGTGTTGAGCTTCTTGCTAAACTTATCAAGATTTGAAATGTTTTTCACAAATCTCTAGGATGATCGGCAGCTCAAATACTCTTTATTATCATGTCATCCACATAGACTTCTATAGTTTGCTCGATTTGTTCCTTAAACATGCTGTTAACCAACCTTTGATATATCGCCTTTGCATTCTTTAATAAAAAAGGCATGACCTTGTAATAGTAAATGCCTCGATTTGTGACAAAGCTAGTTTTTTCTTATCTGGTGATATCTAGTTGATGCATCTACAAAAATATACACCTCATACCCAACTGTTGAATTAACCAGCTGATCAATATTAGGCAAAAGGTACAGATCTTTCGAGCAAGCTTTATTTAGATCGGTAAAATCAACATACAATCTCCACTTCCCATTGGACTTTTGTACTAAGATGATGTTCGCCCACCATTCTGGGCAGTTTACTTTCCTTATGAAGCTCACCTTCAAAAGCTTATCAACCTCTACAACTATGGCCTGTTGTCTTTCGGAGCCATAATTTCGCTTCTTCTACTTAATAGCCTTAGAACTTAGGTCTATGCTGAGTTTATGAGATATGACATTGGGGTTGATGCCTACTATGTCCTCTATAGTCCAAGAAAAACTATGGACATGATCTTTCAAGACTGCTTTCATGTCATCTTGCACTTAATTCAGCAGATCAGCTCCTAGTGTTACATGTTTCCCCTTCTCCACTTTTCATGTAATTAGCTCACCCACCGGTTGAAGATCTGAGTCTTCTTTATGTCTAGGGATACCAAAGGGAGGATGCTCTATGGATTACGCATGTGGCTCTTCCTCTAGCATCCACATGATCGACAAAGTGAGTGGTAAACTTTTTAGAGCTACTATGTATGCTTCTCTGGCTGTCCTCTAGTCACCTTTCACAGCCACGACCTCGCCTTCATCAGAATAGAACTTCATAGTTAGATATTTGATGCATGTTGTTGCTTCTAGCTTATATAGGGCTGGCCTTCCCAATATGGCATTATAGGAGAATTGGATGTTTGTCAACATGAACTCTAACTTCAACCTCCTTGATGAATTCTCAACTCCAAGCTCCATGTCTATATTCAAATGTCCCAATACTTGTATAGGTTTTCTTGCTAACCCAACCAGTGGAGTTCGGACTGGCTTGAGCCTCATTTGATTTAATTTTAAAGCTTTGAATACACTCATTGTCATCAGATTGATCGCACTGCCCTCATCTATTAGGATTCTATTCACTAGTAAGTTCTCTAGAATCCCTTCAATTACATAGGCATCATTATATGGCATATGAACGTGTTCGTCATAGATCTCTGAAAACAATATGGGTGGTCTAGGGTCAAGCTTTTGCTGAGGTATGATGGAGTATATCTCCCTAGCTCTCCGCTTCCTCAATGAGTCACTATTGCCACGCGACGAACCACCGAATATGGTGTGGATAGTTCCTAGGGTGCGATCATCTCTGTTCGATTTACTACACTGCCCCCTTTCTCGCTTGTTTTCCCCATAAACTGTTTTAGTTCGCCCTTCTACATGAGGCATTCTATTTTCCTCTTTAATTGCCAATAAACATCAGTTTCATGGCTCACATCTCTAAGGAACTCGTAATATCTGCTCTTATCCCGATGGCTTGCTGAACTTTCCATTATCCTTTTAGGATAAAAGCACTAGATTTGATCGCCCTGCTCTCTAATCCATGATAAGATCTTCGAACGGGATCTGTTCACCAGGGTGAACTCTTTGTGTTTTGAGGGTTCACTATCTTTGGTGTTTGGGGTTCGAATAGAATAGTTGGTGCGTAGGGTTCGAATGGGCAATCTCCTTCAGGGCGATCGTCTTCGCCCTAGGGGCGAATGTCTTCTAGGTCTATATCTTTCCTCCTTGGCTAATTTCTACTGTTGAACCTCATACGCCTCATCTAGTTTAGTGTACTTATGAGCTCTCATCATGAGTTCCGCGAAAGTCGAATGAGGATCTATACTCAAGCTTTCAAACAATCTATTATACTTGCAGTTTTTAGCCATTGCACTGATAGCTACTTCATCATTCAGATTTTCCACTTGCATCGCCATCTTTTGAAACTTGGACACATACTATTGCAAAGTTTCTCATTCTTATCTCTTCAAGTCTACCATATCGAAGGAGATTTTCTTAGACGGAATATAGGTTATGAAGCAAGTTCAGAACGTTGTGGCTAGCTGTGAAAAGGAGTGGATGGACTATGTTTTAAGCATTTGGTACCACTCCTGTGCAACGCCTTTAAGGGTGATTAGAAAGACTTTACACATCAAGTCTTCTGAGTTAGTTTACAAGTACATGATGATTTAGAAGGTTGCCAAGTGACTTCTTAAATCAGAACAACCATCATAAGATTAGAAGATGGGGAGTTTGAATTTTGGAGGGAAGGCTGTGGCTAGGATGTTAGGGGATAACAACGAATCTGGATCATAATCTTCATTCTCTTTTAACTCCTTACACTACCGAACCAGCTTCTTTACCACATCCTTGAGGTTCGTCTCATTGAATATCTAAGTGTGGCTAATCTCCTGATTACGGGAATTGACTCCTTTAGGATCTAGTTTTGATTTCGCCTCTTGGTATCGATCAGATGTTGAATGACTTGGGTGTTTAGGGGAAGGTTGGTGGATTTTTCCTTCTTCATGCAGAGTGTTCATAGGTTTTGAAGGTAAGGTAGGTTCGCCAATGGGTGTTTAGCTCTCTAAGAGGCATTTCAATACTGTGGTGAATTGAGAATAGGATTGGCTAGGCCTACTGCTACTTGGAGATCGATAATAAGTGGGAAAGTGAAGGTAAATTGTTGGCCAGTTTCACCATGGGCGTTGCCTTGGTATTCGATGTTAGGGTTCTCAGTGGAATTGACGACCATGAGGAGTTAAAAAGAAGATAAAGGGATTAGCTAGGGTTGAGGAAAAGCTGAATGTGTGTTCCACGCTCACCGCACTAATTGTTGATATTTCTGAATTTAAGATAGGTTGAATTGTATGATTAGCCCGACTTTGGGGTAAATTTAGAATATATATAGTTGAGTCTGAATAGTCCGTATCAGATAAGGATTCAGGATCTTGATTTATTTCCTAATTAGAGTTATTTTAGGGAGTCTTATTTATTTAGTTAAAATAATTTATTATTATATGTTAATAGGACCGGTTAAAAATCGGTTCAATTCAAAATCTGGATTTTTTCTTATAAAATATGGCCTCTTAAAATTTGAACTTCTTAAAAATTAGGCTCATTAATTTTTTAGTTTTTGGGCCTATTTGTTTATAAATTCTAGTGTTCTGAGAACCGAACCGATCAATTAACCAGTGAAGGTAGGGGTTAATTGAATTGAAAGGTTGGAGCAAATTCAATACAGTTCAACGAAATTTTTTATATAATATTTCTACATGTATTTATTAAATAAAATTAAAAATATAGCTAAAAAAAGAAAGGCTTAATATCAAATAAAAATAGTTTCACATTTGGCTTTTAAAAAAAACAAAAAATTAATAAATAATTTTAAACAAAAAGAATAAAATATGACTAAATTTAATAAGAAAAAAATTAATTAATTATAATAAAATATATTATTATTTTTCACATGTGTCTTTAAAATTAAGCAACTTATTTATTTTAATTAATATATTTAGACTTTAGGTTTAAAAACAAATAGGCCCAAAAACTAAAAAATTAATGGGTTCATTTTTTAAGAAGCTCAAATTTTAAAAAGGCCAATATTTTATAAAAAAATCCAGATTTTGAATCGAATCGATTATTAAACAATCTAATTCATCGGTTTTTAGCCAATTTTTACTTGGTCAGTTAAGTTTTTTTACCATATATTTTTTATGCAATTCAAGTCGGACCATAGTCCGATTTCCAGTAAACCGATCAAATTGACCGATCCAATCTGATTTTCAAAATAATGCTAAACCCAAAGTTCTAATATATTAATTCCTTGTCAAAGGCAGAGTCAAAAAAGAGTGTCCAAAAATTTGGAGTAACTGTTGAGTTTTCAAAAAAGGTTAATGGAAATTCAGTAATAATATTTAAAGCATTTCCATGCTTTTAACAGAACAAAAAAAAAAGCTTTTTTTTCCAGAAAAAATTATTGAGAATTTAATAAATTAATAATTTTTTTTTAAAGTAATTTTTGTATTCGTTCTTATAAAAGGAAAAAAAAAATTAACTTTACTAATAATTAAATAAATTATAATTGATAGCCTTCCAAAAAATTATGATCTATCAATAAAGTTAAAATATCTAAAATTTATTAACTAAATTAATTTTGATTTTTTTAATATATATATATATATATATATATATAATCCTAAAGAAAAAACATTTTTATGAAGCTGAGATGGCACTCTCTCTTTCAAGCATTTTTTTTTTACTTTTTCGATAAATTTATAATTTAATAATAATTTTTATCATTTATTTCTTTATTTCATCCGATTTTAATACTTTATAAATTTTATTTATAATTTAAAAATTATTTAATTTTAGGCTTGATGTTGTTGGACTTCTTGCGTTCTATTTGGAAAACCTATTGAGTATTAGTGTTCACTAAGTGGAAAATTTGACTGTTATTATTATATCTTAATTTTAAAAATTTCAAATTGTTATGTTTCATGTTTGATCAATTTTTGAGTTTTCACCTAATACAAAAGAACTATAAGTAATCAATATAATAAGTGAAAGTTTTTCTATCTTTGGTCTGGCGACATAATTATTAAATTATATTCAATTTAATTAAAATAAATAAAAAATATATCATCTGCGCATGGCGTGGCTGCATAACTATTTTTCATAAATTTGCAGGCAGTGCACCAACGAAATGTACATACATGTGCAAATGTGGACATAGCTGCAAGTAACAAAATGGGACATTTTTCATATTTGTCTTTTTATACAACTTCTTTTCATTATTCAGCTCTCCACTTCCATTCTATGATGTATTTCTTGGAATTGCGATGTGAGTTTTTTTTTTATTTTTCACGTTCTCCAAGATTGATAATTGATGAATCTTTTTTTTTTTCACATTTTAAAAATCTAAATAACATAAAGGATTCGAATTTGAAACCTTTCATTTCTTAGATTTTCGACAAGACGTGAATAATCAATCAAACCACACTTGATTGATTGATGAATATATTTTCAATAACTGTTTAGCTAGTTATTCTACAGATCGTTAGTATAAAAATATTATACACTTGAATAATATCAATAACATAGTCAATGTTTTGACCAAAATTATAACACTTTAGAAATTATTACTAAAGAGCATCTAGAAAAAAAGCTGAGAAGAAAAAGAAAAAAAAAACTTTCTTAATGCCTGAGAAATGGTTGAATAGAACCATGAAAATTTCCGGTATAATAAGGGCTTGTTTGGTAAAACCAGCTGTTTTAGCAATTTTTACTAGTTAGCTGTTAACTGTTTAAGTAAAAGTATTTGATAAAAATAGATTTTGATTAGTTGTTAAACTTAAAATGATAAAGAAATACATTAAATATTGAGTTATAATTTTAACTTATGAGTATAGTACGGTAGCAACTATTGGAAAGAAAGACTTTAAACTAATGCTAGTGTAGGTTAATTAAGAATAGGGTTGTCAAAAAGAAAATGGAAATACTAAATATTAGTGGGTTAATGTTTAATAAATGTTATCTTTTCCGTTAACTGTTATTTTATATATTTTTTTTAACAGCCAATAAATGTTTTTTATTATTATTAGTAATAAAATCAGGAAAAAACTTAATAAGCTCCTGGATCTAATCAACTAGAAAAAAGAAAGTATATGGATACAAATTAAAAACAGTTTTTTTATTTAAAAAAAAGTATTTTTCACCATTTACTAGAAAAAAATAAGGTAATAACAACTTTAAATTTTTATTTTAATTGGTTTAGTATATCTGTACTTTCATACACTGAGTGCAGGTAAATTTTATCCTTAAAATAATATATGGATTATATTATCTATTGTTTACTTGGATGATATTGATAAGCATGACTAGAGTACTAATTTGATTTCAAACTAGAATTGGACCGGAACCAAACAAGTCAAAACTAATACTAAACCGTAGTTAATAATTTCGATTTCAAACTGAAACGACGTGTTGATGGTTCAATTTCCATTCTCTAGTTTTTGAAATAAAAATCAACGGCTGCAATTTGAAATTGTTAAAATATATTTTAAAAGAAATTCATGATGTTGTTTTTTCTTTTATTATGACTAATTTTCTTTATAATGTGCTTTGTACATCGACTATATTAGTTATATTTTTATTTTTTATATTCGTTTAATTTTTTATTTATATAATATTAAAGTAAATTCTTTTTTAAATTGAATGATTAAATTATGTTACACTTTATATATACAGTAAATATTTTTTTAATTCTATGTCAACGTACTAATTCATATAAATTTTTATTATACTTTAGTTGCTTTCACTTTCTCTTTTATGAAAAAAACTAAATTAATTTATAAAAATCATTATATAATTTTATTATACGTTTTATAATTAATTTATATATTTGGTTAATAACTTTTATTGTAATCTCTTGTAGTAAATAAATATATATTAACAATAAAATAAAAAAGTAATCTGATAAATTAAATTAAATACTTATACACAATAATAAATTTTTATTTTTATTTTTTTAGCCAATCAAAATCATGGAAGCATTTTTAAAAAATTATTAATAAAATTATAATCTTTAATAGAAATAGGATTTGAATTATATAATATATCAATACAACTAATTAAATTCGAAACATTTAAAAATAATAAAGAAATTAGAATGCAATTTATAATTAAAGAAATTTAAACATATAATTTTTAAATCAATTATAAATCATCTAGATATATTTATTTAAAATAAATTTAAAAAGATGTAAATTTTCAAATGCCTCATATACATATATTATTTAAAATAATAATGTTGAAGTTAAATTATAAAATATAATTAGATTCAATAAGATAATAATAGTAAAAATTTTAAAATTTTGAAATGCTTAATTATTTATATTTATTTATCTATTAAAAAATGTTGAAAAAAATCCAATCAAATTATAGAAATATTATATATATATATATATATATATATATATATATATATATATTTAGGTTAAAATTTTTTAATTTGTCAAAACTAAGGTCATTTGAGAATATCTTAAATTTCATAAGGATAATATTGGCAATTTCATTATTCTCATCCCTCTCATTTCCACTTTTATATATAGTATAGATATAGATTTTTTAAAATAAATTTTAAGTCTTTTTTTCTGAATTTTTTTTTAAATTCATAGGAGGCCTTTTAAAGACGAAATAACACAATAACACTGCGGGCTATACAACAGGGGATAGCTCTCCCCTTGGCTCACCATAATAATAATAACAATAGTAATAATAATAATAATAATAATATTTATTCAAGCTACAAAATCTTAAAAAAGATTATTTAATTCTGGTTTCAAACTGGGATGAAATTAAAATTGATGGTTCTAGAATATTCTTGATGTTAAGAATTCCATATTGACTAAATAGTGAATCCATAAAGAGCATACAAGGTTGATAAACTAATTAACTAATTGGTTAGTACCGATCTTTTGTTATCGGTTGGCCACAATTCAAATAAGCCCATATCATGTCTGTGAAGGTACTCTTATTTATCCCATCTCACCAGTAGAGGCTTCAATAAAGGAAGCTTCTTTTTCTGTCAATTAACACAGCTGGTGAGTTAATTGATATTCATATGAGAAGGAAAAATATCTTTCGTTCGGACAATAAAATATTCTCAATTACAACAAATAACTTTATGGAAATCACTTAGTGTCTGGGCATCATTCAGCCTCCATTTCAGAAAATGACTGAAAAAAAATGAGAGATGAGGGAAGTGGGACCAGTTCCATCTCCTATAAAAGCAGATGACATGAAACACCAGGAGAAACCATCTCTTCCTCTCTTCTTCGTTTGCTTTGTAAGTATTTATGAATCTTCTCTGAATATATTTTCGAACATCTCTATTGCATTTTATACTGTTCTTATTGTCTCATTGCATGCTTCATCTCTAAGTAACTATCTTATCTATCTTTTGGTGTTATAAACATTTGTAACGATTTTTGACAGGTGAAATATGGAAGGAAAGATGAAGGTCTGGCTTGTAGTGGCAACATGGTTGTGCTGGACTATTATATTTGGATTGGCTAGGGTTATTAACCCATCAGCAATCCATAACTACACAGTCGATGCAATTCCATCTGTAAGCTTTACTATTACTCGTATCCCCGGTGATGATAAGACTGACTACAAGCAGCTTATGGTAGATCTTCGAAACAAGTTGTCTTCTGGCACTACTAGCAATGGAGTACCAGTGTTACGCTCCACAGCTTCAAAAGAAGCCAAATATCTTCAAGTCAATATTATAAATTCAGGGAAGAAGGAAATCACATTAGGATTAAATGTTATTAATGCATATGTTTTGGCTTATAAAGTGGGAGATAAATCCTATTTCTTTAACGATCCGACTGAACTGAAGGATGCACAAACTCATCTTTTCAAAAACACAAAGCAAACCGCCATAAAAATTACAGGTAGCTACGACTCTTTGAAAGCTCAAGGAGGAGATCGAGAAACAGTCGATTTAGGAATCGGGCAATTAGACTCTCACATCTATACACTCCATAAATCGACAGCGCTAAAAGACGTTAGCAAGTCTCTTGTTTGTATTATTCAGATGGTTTCAGAAGCAGCCCGATTTAAGTCTATTGAGAATAAGATAGTAGATAAGATTGATGGAAATTTTAAGCCGAAGCTTGATATAATCACTCGTGAAACAACTGGGGAGACCTTTCTGAAGGAATTCAAAATGCTGATAAAAAGGGGAATTTCAAAACAAAAGTTAGATTGCAGAAGGAAGATGGTAAGGAGGATATTATATCCAACGTTAATCAAATAATAGGTGAGATGGGAATTTTGCTGTATAAGAAGAAGAAGAGCTACAGTATTCCAAGCTTTGGACAAACAACTTTTGGAAACCTTATCCAGAACTAAGTTTTATTATTACATATGTATTACGTCAAATAAAGGACATATATATCATATTATTGTACTTATCCAACAGTTTTAGCAATTGAATAATATTGTTCTCCTGTTTTCATCGATTTCCAGATTTGATCCATAATCATTATGTAATTTTGCAATTAGTTGTTTCTGTATTTATACATTTGTCCTTATACACCTATATATGGTTATGAAACAGCTCATGTGGTCAAAAGAAGCAATCAACCAGTAACAAAAACAGTCTCAAATGATTTCCATTTAAATTTAAAACATATCCTCCATCCGGTTACTTTGGACTGTGGAAGATGCATATTTATAATAAAGCCACTTCTTGTGCTGTGGTTTGATTAGTTGAAGGTGATAATCAAAATGTTGCACTTTAATCTAGCTAGTCGTACTTATTTTTTATGAACTTAAAGCTAGAGAATATCAATTCCCAAAATGATCAAATTCTAGAGAGCCAATTTGACAATCAAACTAGTAAATGTATCCATGCATGAATGATACCTAGTTAATTAGCCCTTGCTACTGGTATTGCTACTACCGTTTGTTGATGATCCATCAACCCCTCCTCCTCCTCCTCCTGCCTTGTCACCACCGCGCAAATCAAATGATTTCACGTTGAAGAGCTGAAGTTTCAAATTTGATTCTTGAAAATCATGGCTATGGGCTGAGCTAATTAAAGAAGACCGAGGACTCCTTGAAAAAGCAACATGGTTTTGTGATGATACAGGCTTAAGCTTTCTGTCAATAGGAAGTTGTCGTTGTTGAGAAACTTCAAGTAATATATGTAAACAATCGAATTTTTTCTTGAAGAAACCATCGTTGGGAAGTTTTACAATAAGCTGTGCGAAATATCTAAGCCTGTAATCCTCTTCTTTCTCATTTGAAAATTTCTTTATCGAAATACCTGGAATTTCCTTAACCAGTTGTTTGATCACTGTCTCTTGCTTTTCAGTTGGGAGTTTCTCTAACAGGTTAATGAGATATGCATTGTCCGTCGCCTGATTGTAGGAATATGGATTTCTTTTGTTGCTCTTATTGGAGCTTTGAGATGAAAAATTTGACTCATTTCTTACAATTACACTCTTGAGACTCCCGTCGTTTTTGTGCAATTTTTTCATTTTCTCCTCGCTCTGAAATCTACTTAGTACTGTTATAATTTGACATTATAAAGATGTTTAATTAAAAAAAAAAAGATTATCATTCCAGAAATTATCCATGAGTTTACAACATGCCGTCCTCTTTTATTTTATATGCAAAATATGTAAGTCCAGAATTTCTTGTTGATGTTCCTCCAAAAACAAAGTAACAATTGTTCTTGTTGTTCAGACATGGGAAATGGCGCTAGAACTTCCCTTGAAAATGCTAACATTGTTTTCCTTAAAAGAAAAATAAGAAAAGAGGAAAATGTTCTTCTATAACTTAGACTTTCTTTATTTCATGGAAATTAAATTTTTCGAAATTTTTTAAAAATATTTCATACATCGAGAAATTTGGTACAAGCGAGACAAATCAAGGAGAGATCCTAAGTCAAGAAAGATGACATACTCTCATTGCAATAAGCTAGTCATACACAAAAATACTACAGAAAGTGGAAGAAGACAACGTAAAGGAAAAAGAGGAAGAAAAGGAGACAACTTCAGTTGCAATCGATTGTTATGTCTTTATCTCCTTCGATGACAATAATGCAAGTCCTAATATTTTTGTGGAATTGGTATAGAAATTTATATTTTTGTGTTTAAAATGAAAAAAAAAATGTAAATTTCAATTTCATAGAATTAAATATGAATACATCAAATCCCATCAAAATAAGTGAAATTTCCAATAAATTCCACAAACCGAGCAATCTAACTTTTTATGAGAAAATTACCCTTCTCTATCTACAAAGTCAAATTTTCACTTTTTTTTTAATTATTTAAAATATTTATTTTATCAAGCTTGACAAAAACCTTTTAAAAAAATTTATTTTCTTTTAGAAACTTATTATTGTGTTTTTATTTTAATATTTTTTTGCATTTTTTTACTATCGAGAGAGATTCAAGTTAAATATTCGTTTATCACTAAATTCAATGTAACAATTTTATTAATATTATTTTTATTTTATATATTTATTTTAATAAAAATATAAAAAATTATATAGCATAATATAAATATAATTGATATACTATTTCAAGAATATTTTAGATAATAAAAGTAAATGATTTTCAATTATAAATTTGCTCTATATATAATTATATGAAATTTAATTGAATTATATATTTTAAATTAATTATATCAAACATAAATAATTTATTTATAAATAAATTCTATTAAAATTTATTTACGAGTGAATTTAACGTTTTAAATTCATTTATATAAACGGCTGATATTGAAGGAGTGCCAAATACACTATGTATAAATGCACAACTTGAGGCGAGTGTCAAATACACAAGAAGTTAGAAGATATTTTTCTACTCTTCTTCTCGTTTTCTTTTTCTCATTTTATATATATATATATATATATATATTAGTCAACATTATAAGGAAAAAAAAATTATGATAAACAATTTCGTCACTATTTTCTTAATTTTAATTGCTAATTTAATATTAAGACAAAAAATTTTTATTGGTAAAACCCTTGTTGCTAAAAAAATGATGATAAAAAACTTTTGTTGCTTAAATTTGTTTTTAATCTATAATTCCATTATAAAAATTCATTAAATTTTATTGGTAAAATTATTTATTGCTATTTTGTTGGAACACTATTTTATGGGTTGTCATTGAATTAACTGTAAAAATTTTAAAATAAAATTTTTATTGATTTGTCGTTGTTTTGTCCTTATGTATATTTTAATAAATAAATTGATTTTGTCGGTAATTTACTGGATTTTGTCAGTAATTATCGTAAATTTTTTAACTATTTTGTCGCAATTTTTATTTTTCATTTTTAAATTAATAAACTATTGTATTTTAATAAATATATCCATTGAACTTTAATAGTTAAATTAAATAAATGAAAATTAATTGAAAAAAGCACACACAAGTAAAAATAAAAGAAAAAGGAAACGATGAAGAAAGAGAATAAGAAAAAAAGAAGAAAAGTGGAGAAAAAAAATAGGAAAATAAGAAAATTTATGAGAAGAAGAAGAGCTGTGTCACTACAAAAAAAATCAGATTACCATCTGAAAAACCAGTAGGTCAATCTTGAAACTCAGTCCATAATTAGATTACTTACTAATACAGAAAACTTTGTGCTGCAAATATTTACCGATCAAATTTCAGTCTGTCGGTAATTTACCTACCGAATTTTTGTCGTTGAGCAAACTGTCTAAAGAGGCATTGCAGAAAATCGAATTATCGTCTGCAAATTGAATATGTGAGAGCTAGATACTGTTGTTGCTTAAAGAGAAACTAGAAAACAGATTAAGAGATGTTGCCTTTTTAAGGATAGAATTCAAGCCTGCTGCACAAATAATAAAGAGCAAAGGAGAAATAGGGCAGCCTTATTTCATACTGTGAGAAGCGTGGAACTCATGGAGTGGCGAACCATTGACTAAAATTGAGAGCCTTGATGAACTTATACATCTCAGAATCCACCTTTTCCAATGATCCCCAAAGTTCATGAGATCTAGAATGTCAAATAAATAATTCAAAACTACATAATCAAAAGCCTTTTTAAAATCAAGTTTGATCAGCAAACCTTTTTTCCTTCTTTTTTCAAACTATGCATGATTTCATTTGCAATGAGAGCTCCATCCTGAATTTGCTTGCCCTGGACGAAAGCACTTTGAGTATCCCTCATGAGTTCACCTAGCACCCTTTTAAGTCATGGAAAGGAGCTTAGAGATGGTCTTATAAATAGAATTTATTAAGGAAATAGGCATGAAATCCTTAATAAAAGTTACACCGGAGATCTTTGGGATTAGGACAATAAAAGAGTAGAAAATTTATGAAGGAATAGAGTCAGATTTAGAAAAAGCTAGCACACAACTACTCACATCATTGCCCAGCACATTCCAGAACTTCTCGAAAATACTTATATTGAAACCGTCAGGTCCTCGCGCTTTTGAGCCCTTACAACTCCAAACTATTGATTTTACTTCCTCAAGAGAAAAAAGGAGAATGTAACCACATTCTAGAGGCTGAAGATCGTTTTGGAAAATCCTAATTCTTGATGTATAGTCTGTTAGGAAACTTCCTCTTCAAGAAGTCATTGAAATGCGAGAAAATAGCATCTTTGATGTCCTTCAGATAAAAAATTATGGAATTATTGAAGGAGAGACAGTTCATAGAGTTATTCATCTTCCTGCTACTTGCCAAGGCGTGGAAATAGCGAGAATTTTTATCACTAAATTTTCCCATTGTGCTCTAGATAATTGTTTCTAGTAATAATCCTGATACTTATGGGCTTTTCAAAACTCATCTAAAATGAATCTTCTTTTACTAAGTCTACCTCCAGATGGGGTTTTTGATTCCATGGACAGATCCCATTCATCTAGTTGTTGCTTTAAAGAGAAAACCTTGGCCTCCATAGTATCGAAAACATTAGTGTTTCATGCTTTAAGCTTGGTTTTAAGAAACTTCAACCTGAATAGCAGAGAAGGTTTAATTGAAAATTAACCGGATTCGAGCCACCAACGCTTAATAAGTTGATTGAAACATGGGAAGAGAAGCCAGCTATTAAGGAATTTAAAAGGTTTAGGATGCCAATTGATAACTTTATTCCGGAATATTAAGGGCAGTGATTGCTTAAATCGGTGAGAGAGAAGCTACTCAATGATTATATTAAATCTATCGAAACGAGTAATATGTCAATGCAGCTAGCTATTGCCCAAGTGAATTCCCACAGAGAGGAAAGCCAAAAAGATTGTTGTTATCGATAAACTCTAGTAACTTGAGGGAGCTACCAGGAAAAGAAGCAATTTTTTCCTTCTTCAGAAACTAAGATTTTATAAAATCGCCAAATATCATCCAACTATGACTGGAACTGAAGTTGAGAGTTTTCAAATCGTGTAAAACCATAGCTCTCTCATTATTTGAGTTTGGGGCATATAACTCAGAATTTTCATTTTTATTAGTTTTTGAATTTAATTTAATAATATTATACTCATAAATTTCTAATCGAACCAAAAGTGAAAATCAAGAACCCATTTAGACCGGAGTCAAACATACGAAAAATCAAGGGGCATCTTCTAGAAATTGAATTGAGAAAAAACCGAGCCCCTAATTAGACCGAATCAGCCTTTAGCCCATGGGATTACGGGGAGAGAATCATTTTTCTCATCTCCTTCTGCCCCGATTGCTGAACCTTCTCTCTCTCCCCTTCTTTTGTTTTTCATCCACTAGCCTCCAAATCGGGCAAGTAAACCCTCTAAATCCATCTATTTGATGCAAGGATCTAGAGACTGTGCTTTCATTGTGCCGTTTCAGAGAAATCACAAGCGAAAGGGGTTATTATTATCGCGACACCATTTTCTGACGAGTCTCATTGTTCCCAAGAAGTTGGGGTGACAAGGTTAGCTTAAATTGACTCCTTGTGACTGGGCGAGCATTTTCCCTCAGTCGATTGATGGATTTATCAGAAAATGGGTAGACCACAGTGAACGACGGTGAGATTAGCTGCCGCCGGCTTGATTATGGCCAAATGGCTCATCGGCTCTCTAAAGTGATGCCGAAATCGAACTCATCATCAAATTTCGAGCAGAGGGGAAAAGTGGGGAAATAATGAGATTTTTTATATATTTTTTTATAAAATTTAAGAAATTTTAAAATAACTTTACTCATAGTAAATTAAAAACCTTTAACATAATATATATATATATATATATATATATATATATATATATATATATATATCCCTATAATTTGATTGGATTTTTTTAATTTTTTTAATTGATAAATATATATAAATAATTAAGCATTTGAAAATTTAAAAAATTTAAAATTTTGCTATTATTATCTTGTAATGTCTAATTATATTTTATTTCATTATATTATTATATAAATTATTAATAATAATTTTAATAATTTATTATTATTATTATTGTAATTTATCTTTAACATTATTATTTTAAATGAATAAGTGTAAATATGTGGCATGTGTAAATTTTTATTTTTTAATTTATTTTAAATAAATATATCTGAATAATTAAGATTTTAATTTAAAAAGGTTTGGTTAAATTTCTTCAATTACTAATTGCACTCTAATTTGGTTGGCCAAAAAATAAGATAAAAAATTATTATTTTTAAACATCTCGAATTTAATTAACTATTTATGTCTTATTTAATTCAAATCATATTCTTTCTGTTAAGGAATGTAATTTATTAATAAATTTTTAAATGATTTCATGACTTTTATGGGATAAAAAAATAAAAATAAAAATTATTATTACTTATAAATATTTAATTTAATTTGTTAGATTAGTTTCTTATTCTATTGTCGAAGTATATTTACTAAAAGACATTATAGTGAAAGTTATTAATAAAATATATAAGTTAATTATAAAATATAAAATAAAAACTATATGTTAGATTTTTATAAATCAATTTGGTACTCAAAAAAAAATAAAAGCAACTAGTTTATAATAAAAATTATATGAACAAGTATATTGAAGAAAATATAAATAATAAATTTTTTATTTAAATTGCTATTTTAAAAGGAGAAATAAATATATCAATTTTTTATTAATGAGATATTATAGTGCAAGACATATAATTAAAAAAATATATGTTTATTGTATATATAAATACCACTATATATATTACAATCTTTTAATATACTTATTTTCGGTCAAAGGTTGAATTCAAAGTAAAAATTCTTCTATGATTATGAGATCTTAATATACTTATTTTCTTTTTTAATTTCAATTAATATTTTCGGATTTTCTACGTATAATGAGAAACTTCATCTCTATTGTCATCTTATTGTTTGTTCAATATCGTCAATTATTCAATTTAATAAGATAGTATATAGCTAATCAATAAGATTAAATCCATAATTATTTAGTTAAGTTGTTTAAGTAGCAATTAATATAATCTAATTGTAATGATGCCTTTGGATTATATTATGATGATTCAAAATCTAGTTTAAATAAACCTCACTTATAGAGTTTGTTAATTAGGTAATGTCTTCTTAGTTCTTATTGCTATTAGCGAATAAAATTTTATCGATTGTTTACAGTTTTTTGCTAGTTAGAGATATTTTATAGTGCTTGTCTTGTTTAATTTAATAATACCAAAAAATTGATCTGCGACGCTTCGTCAAAGATTATAACATTTATTGCTTGAAATTATTGAGTTACTTTAGAATCTATAATCAATGAAGAATTTCATACCAAGAACTGCCTTGACTGAATTCACCTTTTATATTGATTTAAATTTGTTTATTTTATTACATTCTTTACTTATTTTAGTTGATTTCATTTGATTCATTCTCTACTACAAATCCCCTAATTTTTACTTTTATTGTTCAATTTTCTGATTTTCAAAAAGAGTTAATCAAAACTAATTTTTAGAATTTGACCTTTCTCTCTCTATCTATAAATTACTTACATTAGGAAGGGCATGACTTATTTTTGATAGCTTCTGACAACCGTCAAATTCTTACTTAATTTCCTATTAGGAAAAAAAAAACTAGTTTACTAATTTTGTAGGGAAAATAATTAATTTATCTTTGAGATTTGACCAAACTAACTAAATCATTCATACTGTTTGGCGATATTAATTAATGGTTCCGAAGTTTACCTTCATCAAATCACTTGGTCCATCTGTCCATTTTCTATAGATTTTCTATTAAAACCTTTTAAAAAAACTAAAATACCCTGACATATAAGAAGGAAAAATAATTAATTCGTCCCTAAGATTTGACCAAACTAACAAGTCATTCTTGTAATTTAGCAATATTAATTAATGATCCTTGAGGTTTCCTTCCGTCCAACCATTTGGTCATTCTATTCATTTTCTCTTATTTTTTTATTAAAACCTTGAAAAAAGATTAAACTAACGAACGAAATGATAGTTAAGAAACGGTAAATTTTTTTTTATTTTACTATTATTATGGTCCTTCCTTCATTTCATTAATTGTAGTTTGTAATGGAATATATAAAATTATTTGTTTTCTTGAATATTGATACTTAAAATTAAATGCCTATTATTTTTATTGAAATTAACTTGATGTATATTTTTCTTTTTCATCTTTTTATAGGTGGCTCAAAATAGTATATCCTGACTCTTCGTTTTCCCTCCACGACAAATGAAAATTCTAACATACATTAGTTTAGTCTTTTTCTTCTTAAATGTCAGGTATTTTAATCTTTTTTTTTCAAGATTTTAATGAAAAAGTCTAGAGAAAATAAGCAGAATGACCAAATGATTTGACGGTGGTAAATCTTGGAGATCATTAATTAATATTGTTAAACTATATAGATGACCTAGTTAATTTGGTCAAACCTCAGGGACGAATTAATTATTTTATTTTCTTAAATCTCAAGTATTTTAGTCTTTCTTAAAGGATTTAACGGAAAAATTATAGAGATGAACCGAAGGACCAAGTGGTTTGACGAAGATAAATTTTGAGAACTATTAATTCATATTGTCAAACTGTAAAAATGACTTAGTTAGTTTGGTCAAACCTAAGGACGAGTTAAATATTTTCTTCAATTTCATATTTAAAAACCAAAAGATTATTTGAATTCAATTCCTTGGTATAGAGAATAATAAAAAAAAAGAAAAACAAAACCAAACCAAACCTTCCCCAAACAAGGCCTACCTGCAACTAATCAGAAGATACAAACAACAAAAAGCTGAATCTAAAGCTAGAATTACAACAACAAAAACAACATCCTTCTCAATAAAAAAATCAACGACAACATTATACTCACTGTTTTTCACGGTAGATACTCCTGGTGATGGCTTTTAACAATTAAAAATATCTAAATGTTGAGGAACTAGATCAAACGTTGCTCCACAAAAAATTCTTTTCTTGTTGAAAGATGGATCATATGTTTGAAGAAACAATGATGGATAGGGAGAAAAAGAAGGAAGTCTATCGAACAGGAAGGAAAAAGCTCTAAAATTATGATCTCCATTACTTAATATGTTCATAGTGAATATGGATAAAACGGTTTTGTCCCGCACTAGTTAGGATGGAGAGAATTTTAATCTCTTGGTGTTGTTTATGAGGAGGCAGAGTCTTAGAGATATTCATAATTTCATGAGGTTTACGAATTAAATCTAACGTTCTTCCATCTTTCTTAATGCTAGATGGATCATATGTTTGAAGAAACAATGATGGATAGCCGGAATTTGAAGGAAGATTAGAGAACAGATCAGAAAAACTTCTAAGCCTGTAATCTTCATCACGTTCATTTGAAAGTTGCTCAATCATAATGCCATCGAGAACAACAGAGAGAATTCTAACCTCTAGCTCTTGTTTATCAGCAGACAGCTTCTTGAACAGATTCATAATTTTGGGCCCAACAGGTGGTGGGTTTTTTCCGGAAGAAGAAGAATTAGATTGAAGAACTTGAGGAGGAACTAAATTAAAAGTTGCTCCACCGAGAATTCTTTTCTTTTTCTTGGATGGATCATACGTTTGAATAAACAATGATGGATAGGGAGAATCAGCAGGAAGCTTAGCAAACAGGTAAGAAAAACTTCTAAACCTGTAATCTTCATCGCTTTCCTCTGAATGTTGGTCAATTAGAATGCCACCAAGGAGGTAGCAGAGAATTCTAATCTCTTGCTCTTGTTTATCAGCAGGCAGCTTCTTGAACAAATTCATAATTTTTTCAGTGTTGCTCTCCATTTGTTGATGAGTATCTTCTTTCTTCCTCTTCAATATTGTTCTTGTTTTTCTCCTTTGTCTTGGATTTTAATATATACAATGTTATACGTAAAGTTCACGTATTTGATTTGAAATTTAAAACGTTAGTGTAAAAGATGCTTTGCTTTGAGCCAAGTTTCTGACAGAAAAACAAACTAATTTTTTGAAAGTCAGGCGGATTATTTTTTTTCTTTCTAGATTCAGTTAATTAAACTATTATTTTTATTGAACACTCATAATTTAAACTGTTACGTAAACAGCCATCAGACAATATATATCTAACACCTAATAGCTATTAAAGCATTTTTAATGAACAAATAGATCCAAAATTATTTATTATTTTTTATTAAATTAGCCAGATGGAAACTATACGACGTGAAATTATTGCATTAATCAAAATATACAATACAACGAAAGATAGTAAAGATTTCATTATCCAATATATTTATATTTGCAAAACAAAGAGCAATACTAGGAGGTTAAAAATTTTATTATTTCGCAGACATTTAAGTACAAACACTTAGGAAGCCCTAAAATTTTATGGAGGATTTGAATATCCATAAACAGCAAAGAAAGTCTGAATGAAGGTTAGAATTAGGAGGACAAGAGCAGCTGAAGCAGACAGGAAAACCCATGGAGTGTCGAAATAAGTGTTCTTAAAGCTTGCCCACCTAACATGCCATTCATTCCTATAATATTTGTTGATATCTTCGAACACCACGGACAAAGAACTCTCGGTAATATCAAAGAGAACATCTTGACCTACCTTGTTAAAGAATTTAACCACCTCTTTATCAGTTCCAAAATAGTTTTCAATAATTTTCTCATCGCGCAAGTACCCTGCATCCATTGGTGTGTTGATAAGACAACCTATGAAAACAGCAAATGATGTGAAATGGTTTGAACAATATCTATAACATTGTTCAAATGCGATACAATTGAGCATGAATGAACTAGTGAAATCATCCACTGGCAAAACCGGGATTTCAAGAACTCCGTCACCAGGTCTAAAATTGATGTCCAAGAAGCTATCAGCCTTCCTTGCCTCGAACTTAATTCCAGCCACGCGAAGCTTCTCTGTAGGTTGGATCAGTCTGAGGAATTCGCTGTCAATATCTATATCTGTCTTTGAGTTGGAGGAATGAAAGCAAATCGAACCAAATCTAGCAAGTGTTTCTTGCCATCAAAGTTCTCATTTGTATTAGGAATCTTAACTATAGCATAAGCAAAGAATTTAAGAGCAAGTTCTGTCAGGGAAGGAACTTTTGGAGCTATATGATTGGATAGAATATTATACAAAATTTCAAGAACAAACAAGGGGATTTGATTCTCCAGCTTGAGAAGGTCGCGGATAAGGAAATGAATTATCCATGGAACAATGAATATAGGGTCATAATCATCAGTTTTTACTAACCTGTCAACTATGCAGAAAACCTCAATAACGAAGCATCCATCAAGTACCATCATTTCAATCAACTCATGATCACTAAATTTCTCACTAAGACTTTCTGAATAACATTCCTTTATCTCTTCTATCCTCTCGGCTATAGCCTTATACAAGTCACCAAGGGTACTTTCTTGTGTTCGGGTAACAATATTAGCATCGAGAAATCGTTTCTTGTGTTCTTGAATCATACAGAGATGTTCTTTTCCATGGTGGTAAGGGCCAATGGAGACAATTTGGGGTTGAAAGGCTTTTGGATGAATTTCCATAAGGCTTTGAAGTACTCGAAAGATGAGGAACATGAGCTCCGTCCACCGGATCTTTTCAATAATTTAGGTTCATCACAGATGTTGATAACATGGTGGTGGTTTCTGCTAACAAGATTTGGATTTCTTTCCATTGAAAGAAAGCGACAAAATTCAATTTGTTGAAATTCTTAGGCATGTATCTGATTTGAGATTTTACAGCTTATTAAGTAAAGTGCACTGCTTTGTTAACATTATTTAATAAAAAATAGATAAATTACTTTTTAAAAAAATTTAGGTCTTCCGGATTGAACTTTTTGATCTTGTGGCCTTCTGAAATCACTTCTAGATACTTGTGGCCCCTGAAACTGATTCACTTCTCAATTTCTCAAGTGTTAGATAATTATCGAACGTTGAAATTCAAGAACTGCAAGATCAAAAGATAAAGTTTAAACAGACAACTATTTTTGGAAGTTCATTGGACCTTTACCCCATGTTTGAAACAACTGAATGCCATAAAATTTTGTGAAATTTATTTAGAAAGTTAAATTTTTGTGTTTAGAATGAAAAGTATAGATTTCAATTTTAAGAATTTAATTCCACGAAATTGAACATGATTATACCAAATACAAAAATAGATGGAATTTTCAAATGAATTCCAAAATCTAACTTTTTATGACAAAACTACATTTCTCTATTTATAAAGTTAATTTTACAATTTTTTTTACTTATTTGAATTATTTATTTTATCAAAGTTGGGCTCTGTTTGTTTTCAAAAAATAATTTACATCTTAAAAATATTTTCCAAATAACTTATTTTCCGTTATTTGTTGCAATTTAAAAATTAGTTTAAAAAATTAAAAATTTTAATTCATAAGACCATAAAAAAAAATAATAATAATTTAAATTTCATTTTTCTAAAATTACATTGTTAAATACGAGAATAATATAAAAAAATATAAAATTATGAAAGTCGTCGGTGACCGATGGTGGTGGCTAATAAGTGATGGTAGTAACTATTAATAATTAATAAATTAATAAAATATGGATTATAAAGTTATAATAAGTTTGTCAAAGTCCGGAAGTCATTTTTCTTAAAAACGACTTAATTTTTCTTTGAGTAGAAAAATATTTTTTGTTGACTTATTTTTATGAACTCTGTCAAACAATAAAAAATTATGAAAAATATTTTGCTGTAAATTTTTTTACTAAACAAACGGCCTTGACCAAAATTTATTCTTTTAGAAAATTTTTTCTTACTATTGTGTTTTTATTTTAATACTTTTTTATCTTTATTTTAATATCTTTTACTATTGGCCAGAGAGATTCAATTTAAATGTTCATTTATCACTAAATAAAGTAAGGCCCCAATATCTCAATAAGCTAAATTTAAGAGTGGAAGAAAAATTTTACTTAAATCAAATCCATGGCCCACTAATAACAAATCAATAAGAATAAGATATCTTGTTGAAAAGAGTGTATTTCTGACCATGAAAGAAAAAAGAAATAAATTTTAATTTGATCTCCAAACTTGTTTAGTAGATCAAAAAGGTTATATTTGATCTTTTTTGCCAATTTAATCCTTAAACTTATATAAAATGATTAAAAAAATTCGATTTCACTTTTTAGGTCAATTTAAGCATTGAACTTGTATTAATTTTAAAAAACTAATAATTGATTTTAATTTAACATAATTGACTTTTTATCTATTTTTGTTTTGCACTAAAAACACTTATATCAAATTTTTCAAACACTTATGAATATAAATTTAAAATCCATAAAAACATCATTTTTTGTATTATAATAAATTTATAAACATGCATCATAATTTTAATTTATTCAATATGAAAGATGTATAGATTTTATAAACGATTACCAAGTAATAGAGGTTAATTTTAAAATGTTAAAATTAATACATATTTATAAACTCAAAATCATCAATCAAGCTAAAAAGAGATATAATATATTTCATGTATTATTTTTTTATATTTTATAATTAATTAAGTTTTTAATAAATTAATCAGTTTGATCCCAATTACAGTTTTAATAAATGTCTATATAATGATTCGCATTGTAAGTACAATGAAGAATTAGAGATTAAATTGACTCAAAATGTTAAAAATAATTTTTTTTAATCATTTTATATAAATTCAAGGGTTAAATTAACCTAAAAAGTAAAATCAGACATTTTTAATCATTTTATATAATTTAAAGGTTAACATCCAAATCTTTTATTAACATCCAAATCTGTTGTCACTGCTTAACACTTAATTAGCAAAATGAGATGCAATTATCATAAGAAAACAATACTAATATATTCTTTGTTTTCTTGCCATGTTGCAATAGTCCGTGATTTCTAATGTTTTAAAACCAAACCGGATAGATCAGCTGGACCGGTTAAACTGCAAAACGTCAGCTGATTCGATCTAATTTGATATCTAAAATTAGAAGTTTCAAAAATCGGATCGAACAGTAAGAATTGGATAAAATCAGAAACTAAGTAAAACCGGCAGAATCGAGTTTTTGAATTTTCAACTTTAAACAAAGCAATTTCTACTTCAACAACGACTGAAAATGCCTTTTCCAGCGCATCTAGCTCAATATCCAGTGTTGATGTTGTCTATTTTTCAATAATAAGCTTCTCAATCACTTTTTCCTCCATTAATGGTGTTGTCGCTGCCTTTGAGTTTGGCCTTATTCGGCGATTTTAATTTTTCTAATAGTTATTAACTATTGTAATAATTGTCATCGATTTTATCAGCTGTTAGCTGTGTGACTTAGAATAAAATTATTTGGTAAAAATAACTGTTTGATTAGCTATTTAATGTAAATAATAAAAAAAAAGGTATGGACTGATATTGCTCAAGTATTAGCATTACACTATATGAAAGCAGGTGTAATCAAGTGCTGGTTGTAAACCTTCTTGTGACTATTATTCTAATATATATGTATCGTGATATTCTTGTCTCTATATATATTGCTTCTTGTGTATATGGAATTGAGTTTTTTAAGAATATACTTCGACATCAGAAATAACATGGTGTTCAAATCTTTGATCGAGTCAAATGTTGTTGACCTGCTATAAATGATTTTAATGTAGTTTAAAACAAGAATTTTCATTCTTTAAACAAGAAACTTGGTTATTTATTCCAAAAGCTTTCCATTAAGCTAACACTTCAATACTTATATTATTGAGTTCTTATCACTAACCTTCTTTAATTCTCATACTAGAGGACAAAAATTATGACTATAAATCTCTACCAAAGAATAATCACTAAAAAACTTTGTGAATGTCTTCTCCGATAGTATTTGGCAGCAACGGGGAACAACGCAAAGGCAAGTGATAGGTTTAAGCGTCATAAAAAAATTATGAAACGCTAAATTTGATGGAGGATAACGTTTCATGAAACAGGGTCTCAAAATCTAAATGTTAAGATAGATGTTATAATACCGAACACCAAAATTAATTAAGATGGTATTTTGATCCAGTCAAAATACTAAACGCAACTTCAAAATACTATTGCCGAACAAGGCCTTTGTCGTCATTGGAGTCTATATAGCTTACTGTAGACAGAGTGTGCGCTAAATGGGCAAAATGAGAGCAAATTACTTGTGCCGCCGTCATGGATTTTGGCCATTGTATGCATCATTTTGTTCTTGATACAGTCAGCGGATCTTGCCACTTTGGTTTTGGGGTGTTTTTGAATCAAGGTTAGGAAATAGAAAGTGGTAACGGTGCCTGAGCGTGGAATGTGAATAGAGAGAATATGGAAGATTATCTCATGGTACTGTTGCAAATCCCTATGTGCAATGAGAGTTTCTATTCCCTTCGTGTTTTCTAGCTAAGCTGCGTTTAGACTAATGCATTAAGGAGTATATTAAAATGTTTTTCCAAATTACATGTGAACTTTAGGCTTCAATTCTAATTAATATTTTCATTTTCAATGTGGTATTTGTAAACATTAATGTCACCAAAGTTTTGATTTTCTTTCGTCCACTCTCATTAACATTGAATATTTATTATTTGTCTTTTAAGCTCTCAAATATTTTATATCTCATATATCTAAAGTTTTTTAAAAATAGGAAAATAATTATTTAGTCCCTGAATTTTACAAAATTAATTTTTTTGCCTTCATATTTTTATATATTAGATATTTAATTTTAGACGTTTGATTCGGTCTTATGCAAGGTCTTTTCTTTTAAAATTTTGCATTAAAAGAGTGTAAAAAGACAAAATAGAGGATAGAGAATAATTTTGTAATCACCAAAAGTGTCCTTAATAAAAAAGAAAAAGGAAACATTATTTAAATCAAGTAAAGGAGATGTGAGTGGAACCGAACTACTCCATTTGCAATCTAAGTATTGGAACCGAACTACTCCAATTGCAATCTAAGTATGGCGTATATATATGCACTGTATTTACTTATATAGTATATATATATACACACCATATTTACAGATACAGTATGTATATATATATATATATATACACACCATATTTATAGATACAATATATATATATACATCATATTTACTGATACAGTATATATATATATATACAACATATTTATTTAATTTGATCTAATATATTAATTGGCGTATATATATTCATTCTATATTTAGTTGATTTTACAGTATTTATTGATATAGAATATACATCATATATATTGTATTTACTGTGGTTATTGTCGTCTTCACTTATCATCATCCTCGTTGTTGAATTACATAAGTTATATAGGATTTGCTCTTCTAAATTTCGTGTTTCTTTATTTCCTTTTTTTTTTAGGATTTCCTTTTTTTGCTGTGTTTCCTTTTTTTCTCCTATTTTTTAGTGTTTCCTTTCATTTTCTTTTTTTCTCCTATTTTTCAGTGTTTCCTTTTTTCCAGCGTCATGTTATTTGAGGTTACTTTAGGTGTTTTTATTTTTTTTCACCAAATGTGTTAGTTTTTCAATTTTAATATTTTATAATATTTACTAAAAACTGAAACCTTAAATATAACATTTACCTAATGACCCCTATCTTCTTTTGATTTTGGTGCATCTTTTGTTGACCTAAAATTAAGAATTGATTCAAATTTTGCTAACTTTTTGTAATTTCTGAAAATGTAGTTAAATAACTACCTGTGCTTGCAATTTGTTTTTCAAATCTACTGCTGGTTATGAAAATTTTGTTTTCGTCCGCTATTTAAACTGATTATTTGTGTTATTCGTTTTTATTAATTATGGCTCATTATTGCTATTTATCGATATTATGCTTTTGCTGAACTTTTGTGAAAATTGAGACCCAAATATTTAGCTACTCAATAAATTACATTTATTTGTTTGTAAATCTCTGAAACTGGATGACAATTCTCAGCTATGGGTTATTTGCAAATAACTTGTTTAACAAAAAACTTTTCAATATAAATCAAAAATTAAAAGCATTTCAAAGTAATTTAATGATAATAATTATTAAGTAATATAAAAATAATCAAAGTATCGGACTAACAACTAGTATTTATGTAAAAATATAATGTAATGATATGCACTATCTATCTATTTATACTATATATAAAAGTGGGAATAGGGGGAAAAATAATAGGATTACCAATAGCACCCTTAATGAAATTTAATATATTCTAAGATAATTTTAATCATAACCACTTAGAAAATTATATTTATTATTAATATATTTATAAAATTATTTTTAATTCAATAATATCTTCCTAATTACGTGATGAATGAGAGGTTTCGAATTCGAATCCTGGTCAATAATATCTTTTTATTTACGTGATGAATGAGAGGTCTTGAGTTCGAATAATCTCTACCACAAGTGTTTTCATCAATTTAATAAGTGAAGGGTTATTTTTGTTAATAGCTCACAGTGTTATTTTGGCCTCCTAATGAATTAAAAGAAATTATTTTTTGAATACATACATATCGATAATTAAGCAATTAAAAATTTAAGTTTTATTTTTGCTAAATTTATTTTTTAATGAATATATAGGATAATGATATATTTAAAAATATTTTTATATTTTATTTATTAAATATTAAATTCTTTTAGGATATAGATAAAAAAGAAAGAAAAATATATTTTTTTATTAATATTTTTTTATGCTTGTATGATTTGATTGGATATATTTTTTAAAAATAAATTTTTAAATATGATATATATAATTTTTATTTAGGAGAGATAAAAAAGAAGAAAAAATATATTTTTTATTAATATATTTTCATATTTGTAAGATTTAATTGGATATATTTTTTAAAAAGTAAATTTTTAAATAGAATTTACATAATTAAACCTGAGATGATAAACACTTGACAATTTTAATTTAAAAATATATATAATATTTTATTAATATATTTATATATCTATATATATTGAACCATTTTTTTGTTAGGTGAATTTTGAAAGAGTTTTATTTTTAATAATAATTTTTTATTTTTTTCATTATTGAATAATTTGCAATTACTATCATTTTAATTTAGTAAAAGATTTATATCTCCTTGCGATAAATATATGGGCCATTTATAATTAAATATTTTTAATTTTTTTATATATTTTCTCTTATATCTTAAATGTGTTTGATTTAAAAGAAAATAGTGTTTAAAAAATTTAAAAAAATTAAAACCATATAGTTCTGTTTGGAACACCTTTTGAGATTTCAAGAATTTGTGTGCACGTGTATTTATTCCACTACGTAAATAATACTATTTTTGTAGCCAAAGTGACTTTTATTATTAATTCAAATCATCTTTTTTCTTTTCTGTTACCTAACAGTAAAAAATAATTTTTTTATTATTTTTATTATAATTGTATATAAATATTAATTTGGAGCTAAGGGCAGGGATTGAAGATTGAATGCTGAATTGGTTTTTTTTTTTTTAACACCTATTAAGATTTTAAAAATCCGCATTTATAAATTAGGGACTAAAGGATTAGATCTAAGGATTAGATTGAATTTTATTCTGAGACCACTTGATTAAATGAAAACAGAATAAGTACATAAGAGACATCATAGCAAATAATTTATACGTCAAAGTATAATACTATTGTATTGTGGCTCAATATTCCACATCGGGAATTTGAGCAACTAAAGGGGTGGGCGTTGGCTATAAAAGCAAGCCACCCCCTCCTATGTTTAACATCCCAAAAGTTGAGAACAACAATAGCCCATCAATTGACTTAATTGTCTCTTCTCTCCATTTGTAATATTTCTAAATTAGAGAAATATTAAATTGAGTAGTATTCAAGAACGTAGGCAAAATTGGCCGAATCTCATTAAATTTGTGAGTCTCCTTATTTGTCTATTTTATAGCTTTTCATTGTCCAATTTATTTTGAAGCTATTTTATTAGGGTGAATAGTAATTATTAAAAAAGCAACACTTCCGCAACAATTGGTATCAAAGCCAAGGTTATGCTTTGTGGTTGCAACTTGGTTTGATCTGCCACATCAAAAAAGATTGTTGGTTATTGGATATTGTCTTTGAAAGCTATTAAATAGAATTTGTGGCAGAAATGGTTGATGATAAGAAAACTTCCACATCTACGGTGTCAACTTCCTCTTCATTTGTTCTAGCGAGAAATGTTGTGACAAATACCAAATTTACGGTGGAAATTTTCGATAGGACTGACCATTTCGACATGTGGCAGAGTGAACTTCTAGACGCTCTCTTTCAACAAGGTCTAGATATTGCTATTGAAGAGGAGAAACCAAAAGAGATGGAGGAGAAAGAGTGGAAGACCATGAATTTAGTATGTGGTACAATTCACTCATGTCTTTCTAGAGAGTAGAAGTATGTATTCTCGAAAGAAAATTCTGCAAATAAATTGTGAAAGGCACTAGAGAAAAAATTCATGAAGAAAAGTAATCAAAACAATCTCTACATAAAGAAGAGATTGTTTCACTTTACTTATATTCCTGGTACCACGATGAATGATTACATCACAAATTTCAATCAGTTGGTGGTTGATCTGATGAATTTTGATGAGACATACAGAGACGAAGATTTGGCTTTCATGTTGTTAGGATCACTTCCTGATGAATATGAGTATCTTGAAACTACTCTACTTCATGGGAAAGTTGCAGTGACTCTCAATGAAGTTTGTGCAGCCCTGTATAGCCACGAATTGAGGAAAAAGGAGAATAAAGAAAGAGCAAGTGAAGCAGGAGACGCACTGGTTATCAAAGGTCATCCATAAAACTGAAGGACAGGAAAGAAAGGGAGATCTCTTTGAAAATCCAAACCAAACAAAGACGAGTGTGCCTTTTACTGCGAGAAAGGCCATTAGAAGGACTGTCCGAAGCCGAAGCCTAATAAAGAAAAAACTGTCATTGATTCAAATGTATCTGAGTGTAATGATGCTGACTCAGTCTATTCATTAGTTGTAACGACAATAACGAGCTCTTCCATTACATGCTCAACAAGCTTATCTGGTGCATGGCTACTTGATTTAGGATGTAGCCATCACATGTGCCCCAATCGAGAATGGTCCTTTAACTTTAAAGAGCTTGGAGATGAAGTGATCTACATAGCAAATGACAATCCTTGCATCACAGAAGGGATTGGTTCAATCCGTTTGAAGAATCATGATGGATCAATCAGGATTCTAATTGATGTCTGGTACGTGCCCAGTTTGACAAAAAATCTCATCTTTATGGGAGTCTTAGAACCAAAAGGCTCCAAAGTGTTGCAGAAGATGGAGTAATGAAGGTCATCTCTGGTGCATTGGTACTGATGAAAGGATTATGAAGAAGGAATAACTTGTATTACCATCAGGGTAATGTAGTTATTGAAACGACTGCAGCTGCAGTTTCTAGCAATAAAAAGGAGCTAGAAGCAACCAGGTTATGGCATATGCGCTTGGGACATGCAGGAGAAAAATCATTGAAAATTCTATCAAATCAAGGATTATAACTGGACTTCTGTGAACATTGCATCAAAGGGAAGCAGACAAGAGTGAAGTTTGGCACTGCAATCCATAATACCAAGGGTATACTGGATTATACTTACTCTGATGTGTGGGGACCTTCCAAGACTGCTTCAATGGGAGGTAAACACTACTTTGTGACCTTGATTGATGATTTTTCCCAGAGAGTTTTGGTGCATACTCTGAAGATGAAAGATGAAATGTTAGGTGTTTTCCTCATATAGGAAAAGATGGTGGAAAACCAAACAGGCAGAAGGATCAAATGTCTCCGAACAGATAATGGTGGAGAATACAAAAGTGATCCATTTATGAAGGTCTGCGAAGATGAAGGAATTGTATGATACTTCACAATTAGACACACACCACAACAGAATGGGGTGGCAGAACGCATGAACTAGACTTTGCTAGAGAAAGTTCGGTGTATATTATCCAATGTTGGATTAGGCAAACAGTTTTGGGCTGAGGCTGTAACATAAGCGTGTCACCTTCTTAATCGATTACCATCAACTGTTATTGATGGAAAAAAAACCTTTAGAGGTATGGTCTGGAGAACCTACTACAAATTATGATTCTTTACGTGTGTTTGGTTCTTTTGCATTTTATCATATTAAAGAATCAAAGTTAGATCCAAGAGCAAAGAAAGCTATCTTTATAGGAATTGCCTCAGACGAAAGGATCTAGACTCTGGTGTCTAGAGACAAAAAAGATAATCTTTCGCAGAGATGTTACCTTTGATGAATCTACCGTGTTGAAAAAGAGGAGCAGTCAAATGGTACTCCACAGCAGGTGGAGAGCACTCCAAAATAGGTGGAGTTTGAAAGAAAAATTATTTACCCAGCAGTAGATGATGAAATAGATGAAGATACTCATACGGTAGAAGAAGAGACAAATGATGAAGAGGTTCCAATTGAAGAACCTTTGCAGCAACATAAGTCAATTGCTTTGAGTAAGCCAAAAAGAGAGATTAGAAAGCTTGCTCGCTATATTGATATGGTGGCTTACGCATCTCCAATTGCAAATGATGATGTTCCTGCCACTTTTAATGAAGCAATTCGAAGTTCAGAAAATGAAAGGTGGAGGAAATCTATGGATGAAGAAATTCACTCCCTTCAGAAGAATCAGACATGGAAGCTAGCTAGTCTGCCGAAAGGGAAGAAGGCAATTGGATGCAAATGGGTATAAGCAAAGAAGGAAGAATTTTCTAACAAGTCCGATGTTCGCTACAAGGCAAGATTGGTAGCCAAGGGATATGCTCAAATGGAGGAAATTGATTATAATGAAGTGTTTTCTCCAGTTGTGAAACACTCCTCCATTCGAATCTTATTGGCCTTGGTAGCACAATTTGATTTGGAACTAGTTCAATTGGATGTAAAAAGTGTGTTTCTACATGGTAACTTAGAAGAGAAAATCTATATGACTCAGCTAGAAGGATTCAAGGTTGCTGGTAAAGAAGATATGGTTTGCAAACTTGAGAAATCGTTGTATGGATTGAAGCAATCTCCGAGGCAATGGTACAAATGATTTGACAAGTTTATGGAAAGGCAAAAGTACATAAGAAGCAAATATGATCATTGTGTGTATTTGCACAAGCTAAAGATGGATCTTTCATTTATCTTCTTCTTTATGTTGATGATATGCTAATAGCATCAAAGAATAAAGAAGAAATTGAGAAGCTAAAGACCTAGTTGAATCGAGAATTCAAAATGAAGGATCTTGGTGAAGCTAAGAAGATTCTCGGTATGGAGATAAGCAGAGATAGGAAATTGGAGAGACTGTGTTTGAATCAGTAGCAGTATCTGAAAAAGGTACTAAAGCGTTTTGGCATGGATGAGAAGTCAAAACCTATTAGTACACCTCTTGCTCCATATTTCAAGCTTAGTGCAGCTTTATCTTCAAAGAATGATGCAAAATGAGAATACATGTCAAAGGTTCCATATGCAAATGCAGTTGGTAGCTTGATGTATACTATAGTGTGTACAAGGCTCGACATTTCATAGGTAGTTGGAGTTGTGAGCAGGTTTATGCATGATCCTGGGAAGGAGCATTGGCAAGCTATGAAATGGATTCTACATTATATTTTGAACACCATAGACACTGGATTGATCTTTCAGCAGGATAAAGAAGTCGGCCAGTGTATAGTTAGTTATTGTGATTTCAACTATGCAGGTGATTTGGATAAATGTCTATCGACTACCAGTTATGTGTTTATACTTGCTAAAGCACCGGTGAGTTGGAAGTCTACTTTGCAGTCAACAGTGGCTTTGTCTACTACAGAGGCAAAGTACATGGCAATTACGGAAGCTGTTAAGGAGGCGATTTGACTTCAAGGGTTGCTTGATGAATTGGGAGTTGGACAAAAGCACATAAAGGTGCATTGTGATCGTCAGAGTGATATTCATTTATCAAAGAACCAAGTTTATCATGCAAAGACGAAGCATATCGATGTTAGATATCACTTTGTATGAGAAATTCTGGAGGAATGTGACATACAACTTCAGAAGATCAAAACAATAGAAAATCCTGCTGATATGATGACGAAAGTAGTGACAACAGTCAAGTTCAAATACTGTTTAGACTTTATCAATGTTATTGAAAATTGAAGTTGCGCTTCAAAGCGCATTTGAAGACACTACATAGTTGTGAGAGAATTGGGAAAAATTATAGATGTGGAAATTTAGCCAAAATGGAGATTTATTGTATTGTGACTCAATATCCCACATCGAGAATTTGAGCAACTAAAGGGGTGGGCTTTGGCTATAAAAGCAAGCCACCTCCTCCTATGTTTAACATCCCAAAAGTTGAGAACAACAATAATTCTATTTTAATGTTTTTTTATAAAAAAAATAGATTTCATTTATACTTTTAAATATCTTTTTAGTTAGACTTTATTTCTTTTAATTTGAAAAAGTACAGATACGTGTATATATAATCTCTATTTGATATTCTAATATTATTGTCGAATGATTTTTATAATTTATAGTTTTTTATATTTTTAACCATATTTTCTCATACTATATTACTTTTTAAGAGGTAAACCAAAAATTATAATTCAATTATTAAAAATGAAACTTAAATTCTATTAATTTATTATGTTTTGAATTTTTTAAAATATGATTAAATATTTTATTACTAAATTTTATTAATTAATTCAGGAAATTAAATGAAATTTTTTTAATAAATTATTTCTTTTTGATTTTTTAAGAGCATGGTATACACTTATTTGAATCATTTATATATTATTGTATTTTAATTTTTTTTTTTTAAATTTAACAGAAGCAATGTAAGTATGAAATTATAGTATTTGACTAATATAAAAAAATAAAAGAGTTTTTCTTTTGTAGTTTAATGAAATATTTTTTAAAAAATAGACTATAAATGTCTGAATTTACTATTATTTTTATTTTCAACTTTTCTATATTAAAAATGAAATAAGGATAAAACTCAAGAGCTCTATTTTTATTTAATATTTTATTCTTTTATTTTCAAAATTTATAGAATTTTATTTAATTGTTCTATAATTTAATTGAATATATATTTTTAAATATTTTTTTAAATAGATATAAAGATAATAAGAAATTTAAAATTTTAATATTTTTTAAATATTTTTTCTATATGACTTATTAATTTTTGAATTTAATCTCTTTAATTATATCTTGTTTAAATTTGATAGAGTACATTACATTACTAATATTGTTATTTACAACTTTACATATTGATTTTCATGTAGATTTGAAAATTTTAAACAATTGATTTTTAGATTACATGCTATTAATAAAATTTCAACTTAATTTCATCTGACGAAAATAATTAATAAGGAGATCAAAGTCATATCTTACTGTAATACTCCGAAATTTTTATTTCAAAATAATTTCCATTTAAATTTAATCGTTAAATTATTAGCCAATAATATTACGCCACGTAATATTATCGGGACTGAAAATTATTTTGGTTCACCCTAAAATTAATCGAGTAACCGTTAATCGAATAAAAATCGGACCAATTTTTTTTTTGGACCGAATTAATTAAAATTAGACCCGAATCAGATATTTTTGAAAAATATTATACGTTACTATTTTTTTCTCCCCGACAATCTAACTGCAGATGGTTTGTCTTTTTTTAATAATTTTACTTTTTTTTCTTTTTCTTTTTCTTTCTTTCTTTTCTCTCTTTTCTTCTTATTTTCCTCTCCTTCTTCTCTTCATCGACACAACATCACACAACACTCTCTCTCTCTCTGTGTCCCTGCCTCTCTCTCTGTCACTGTGTAAGACAAGCAGCACCACCTTTGCTACTCCGCCAGCCGCTGCAACTCCGGCCACCACAACCACAGCAGCACCACACCACCTCCAGCCTTCTCTCTCTCAGTTTCTCTCTCCTCTTCTCTTCCCTCTTCCTTTCACTGTCTCCATCTCTCTAGTTATCTCTCCATCTTTGCGATTACCGGATCGCCACAGCCAGCCACCATCTCCTCCATCGCGCGACTTAGCTCCAGCAGCTCCTTCTCACGCGGCCACTGCTCCTCCTCCTCCATCGCGCAACCCAGCTCCGGTTCCTCCTCCCTCCTTCATTTCAGTCGTGCCCTTATTCTAATAGTAGCGGCTCAGCCACTGCAGCACCGCCTGCTCCTCCGCAGTAGGCCCAACTCACAACTTCGACCACCGTCTCCTCCTCTCCCGTCAGACGCGATTCAACCTCTGGATCATTAATTTTTGGGATTGTGATTAACTGGGTACTAATTTTAATCCCAAAATATATTTAGTTAATTTTTTAGAATTTTTGATTGATTAATTTATTATTTATGATTATTTGGTTGAAGTTATATATTAGAGGATTTTATTATTTTAGGGATAATTTTAATAATTAATTGGTTAAATTGAATGATTGTGATAATTGATTAATTATATGATTTTGGATTATTATTTGGTAATATTGAGGATTTTGATTAATTGATTATAGGTATATTGTTAGAATTTTGGTGGTCTATTGACTACTGGGTTATAGGTTAAGAATTATTAATTTTGATTTAGAACAATATTATTTGTGGGAATTAATTTGATTATGGGATATTAATTATTGATTTTGGTATTTTTGGTTGATTAAGTAGTGTGATTGATTTATTAATTATGGAAATAAATAAAATATATTGGTTGGAAATTTAGTTAGTTACAAAGTAATTATAGGATTTTAATTAATTTTAAGAGTTAATAAATTAATTGGTTATTGTTAATATTTCATAATTATAAAAATTAGTTTATTGCGGATTAATAGATATTATTGAAGGATTTTAAATAAATAGAGTATATTAAGAGTTGAATGAGTTATTCGGTTGATTAAATGAATTGTTGTAGAAAAATAGATTCTTATTGATAAGGTTGAAAATATTATATTAGAATATTATTAATGGTGGTAATTTGAGAATTTGATTAATTATAGATTAAATTAGTTTAGTATAGAATTTTAATAAATTAAATTGAAGGAAATAATTAATTAATTAAGGGTTGATGGTTATTATTAAAGGTTTTTAGATAATTAAATTATTTCGAGTATTAATTTGAATATTTAGTGGAATAAGTGTTATCAAATGAAATATTAAGGTAATTTCAAGTTGAAAATAAATATTTGGTGAAATTGCTAATGATTTAAATTTGAGGATTTTAATTGGTTGGCATTATTATTAATGGATAATTAGTGGATTTAAATATATGCGTTGGTGTATTCGACGGAAATAAAATTAACGATTAAAATGTTAGAATTAATGAAATTGATTTAAGTATGATAATTTTGGAGTTAGATTGATTAATGATTATTGAAGTTTGACTAAATGGAAAATAAATTATAGTAGATATTTTGATGGTAATTAATATAAGGATGAATATTTGGTAGAATTGATTAAATACATGTGGTGAGTTAAATAAATGATGTTACTAAGAAATTATAATTATTGTCAATGTTAATTTATCATTAGGAGTATGAATATATTTTTGAGGGCATGAGACTTAAAGAATTGAGTTATTAAAATATAGGAATATATTTTGTGATTATTAAGAATCAAATAAGATAAATAAATTTAATAATTAAAGGATATTTGGAGACCGAAAACAAATTAAGTAAAATGTAATATTCGATGGTAAATAGTA
>CANUEX010185274.1:0-25572 GCA_948099535.1 Jatropha multifida | reverse complement strand
TTATTTAATATTTTTGGAGCATGTTTGCATGATTTAGGTGGGTAGAAAATATTTCATAAATATTTTTGGAGAATTAAGGCATTTAATGAATAGTATTTTCTAGTGTAGTATGTTAAGGAATAATTGAGGAATTATTTTTGTGGAATTAATTTAATTAATTGGTGGAGTTAAATAATAATTAGAGGAGAATTGTTTTTATGAATATTTAGAGCCATTGGATGAGAATACCTTGACTTGATCATAGCCATTCATTTGGCATAAACCTAAGAAATCAAGTTTGACTTCTCTACTTAAAGTTACCACTCATCAAGCAACACATTCTCTTCCTTCTTCTTCTTCTTCTCCTCCAACGCCAACTTTTCCTTCATCTTCTTCTCCATTTTCTTCCAATTCCTTACCATTAAACCACCTCAAATTTCATGAATTAAACCAAAGTTTAGTAATTAAACCTTAGGAATTAAGTGAAAAGAGTAAGAATTTGGAGTCCTAAGCAAAGGAAATTGGTGTTGTCATTGAAGTAAGTTGTGAATTTTGAGTTTTGAGAATTTATAAGTAGAATTCATGGTTAGGACTTGTAATTGATGCATTAAATTATGCCCCATTCATTTCTTTTGTTAATTTTTTATTTTAATGTAAATTTTCCTAAATCGAAGAGGTTGGAGAACCCTTTACCAAAGGCAAAGAGAAAGTTCAAGACTAAAGCTTTCTAAGCTTATTTAAGCTTGCCTTTAAGGTTAGTGCAATAATACTTTTATACCTCTTTCAATTTCTTTTCAATTTCTTTAAGTTTTCAATTTTTAGGTTTTGAATAATTTTTGAGAATTATGTGAATTGTGTTGAGGAATGAGTATTTTAATGCTTTTACATGATTTTCCATGTATTTTAAGCTTAATCAAATGCTTGAATGAGAAGGGCAACATCCCTTTCTCTTTCCCCTTCACTTAGCCGAACCTCCTTAGAAGGAAGGGCATGAACTTTTGTTTCATGTTTTAGTGTTCTTTGATTTTAGTGTGGTTTTGATGGGGTTCTCTTTGAGTAAATGAGGTTAATATAAAAGAAAGAATTTTCCCCTTTCATTTGAGGGAGAGGCCGAACTTAGCATAGGTGAAAGGGCCTTGGGTTTTATTTGTTTTTCATGTGAATTTTTAACTTAAATGAGTAAATTGCTAAGTGTTTTAAAGGTGGTTTAAATCACTACCCTTAAATTCTAATGTTTAAACATTTTAAAAGATTTAAAGAAGATTTTAAATGAGTAAATAAGTTTATAAGACTAAATGTGTTAAGCAAAGGTTTGTAATGTTTTAACTAAGTATTTTTAGCTTGAAATATGGTGATTTATGGAAGGGAACTTTTTCCCCTTTTGATTACCTAAAGAGGCCGAACCACCCTAAGGTGGTAAGGCATGTGTTTTGTCTTCTAACCATTGATTTCGAAGTATTTTAAGTTATGTATGTAGGTGTATTAAAGAGATATGATTTTGTTTTGGAACATAAGAAAGATTTTATAAGTATTTACAAGTTGTAAGTTAAGAGATTTTGAAATAATAAGTATTAAGTTATGAAATATTTTGCTAAGGAATTATGAATAAGAAATAAGATTATTTATAAAGAAATGAATTTGTTTTGGGCTCATATGTACTTGGTTGAAATGTGGTATGATATGATTAATTTATGTAAGATGAGCATGCTCAGCTTTAATGCCATTATGATATGATATGAGCTATGATCATATGCTAGGCTCTACATGCCTTATGTTTAAGCGGACGCGCTTATTATGTATAAGTAGACTTTAATGCCTTTATGTTATGGTTGGCGACCTAAGGCCAAATATGTTATGATATGGAATCGAATCTACTATTGTTTCTCTTGGTATATTTGAGCCCCAAAGATATGGTAAAAGTAATGAAACATATGTTTTTAATGCTAGAAAAAAATATACAGTTGCTATGTTTTATTTGAAAGCATGGATATGTGTTTCTCTTTAAATGAATATTTGATATACTTATAATTTTTGTTAACTTATGGTGAAGTTTTCACATGATTTATGTTTTAAGTATTTTCAATATAATTGGAATTTTACGATTTATCTCTAAGCATTCTATATGAGACATGTTCTAGTATTCTTTTAGCACCACTGAGTTTCCACTCAGCGCGTTGATTTCTATCATGCGCAGGTTAAGAGCGGTGGTTGCTACTTGAAGACTAAGGGCATAGCATCGGAGAGGAAGCCTTATTTTTGGTAGGATATGTATTAGGATGTAAATTATGGCATGTATTAAAATATTGTAAAGATTTTGGATTGTAAATATTAAGTTGTAAATCAATGAGATTTGAGACTAAATATAATGTTTTATCTGTATGTACATTTTAAGTGAATGATCATTAGCAATTATTTCTTGAATTGATGATATTCTGTTAGGATAGAATTTAAGATGATTGATGTAATTATATAGAAGTGTTGTGTGATCCATTGTTCTGATTTGGAGGTTTGGGGTTTGAAGGAGTAAATATTGGAAGTGTATTTATTTTTCTTTATGTGTCAAGTCAATTTTTAGGGGAAACTCTTGCGAATTTTCTGTAGGAATTTCCCTAAAATTTTTGTTTTTAAATTTTAATTACTTGTCTCCTTATGAAAATTTAGGCACTTCTAATATATGATTTAGATTATGAAGGAGGGTAAGACGGTGCTCCGGCATCGAATGTGGCAATTGTCGTCTAGTTTTTCGGGATTCGGCGATGGATTTTACAGATCATATGGTAGACTCTGGATGCCTTATGTATAAGCGGACGCGCTTATTATGTATAAGTAGGCTTTAATGCCTTTATCTTATGGTTGGCGACCTAAGCCAAACATGTTACGATACAAAATGAAATCTATTATTGTTTTTCCTCGTACATATGAGCCCAAAAAATATAATAAAATAAATGAAACATATGTTTTAGATGCTAAAAAAACTATTGCTATGTTTTAATTGAAAGTAAGGAAATGTATTTTAAATAAGTATTTTCATATGTCTATTATTTGTTAACTTTTGGTTAAGTTTTCACATGATTTATGTTTTAAGAATTTTTAATATAATTAGAACTTTATAATTTTACTTCTAAGTATTTTTATATGAAATATGTTCGAGTACTTTGTCTAGCACCACTGAGTGATATACTCAGCGCGTTGATTTTATCATGTGTAGGTTAAGAATAATAGGTGCTACTCGAAGGTCGAAGGTGTAGCATCAGAGTTGAAGATTATATTTTGGGTAAATTATATTTTTAGATTATATGACATGTATAATAATAATTTAAGGAGATGTAAAAAATAATTAAGTTATGTATATTAAGTAAGTTAAATGATTATTGCTTAAACATATTTTATGGTTGAACGTAATATTATGCTTGAAATTAGAATGTATCTTAGAACTATAAATATGATGATATTTATGATGAGTTAGATTATTTGATTAAGGTGAAATTATAAAAGTGCTTATGACTTGTATTGATTTGGAGTTTGATGGGGCTTAGAGGATTATAATTAGAAGTGCTTTGTTTTTCATTTGTTTGGTAAGTTTTATTTTTGAGGGAAACTCTTGAAATTTTTTTGCAAGAATTTTCTTAAATTTTTATTTTTAAAAAAATATATATATACTTGCCTAACATGTGAATATTTAGCCATTTCTAATATATTCTATTATCTGTATTAGTTAAGACAGTGCCTTCGGTACCAAATGTGACACTCACCATCTAATCCTTTGGGACTGGGCGGAATATGTTACATGTAACTCTTTTCCCCTTCCCCCTTCTTTACTTAATTATTTTTCATGCTAGACCTAATTTTTATTACTCATGATTTCTATATTTCAAAGATGCATTAAAACTCATTTTTTCCCTCAATTAAAGTTAATCACATTACTAAGATTGTGAATGAATGGACAATGAAGGAGGCTGATTTTCAACTGGGCAATCCAAATGCTTAACACCTTTCTGATACTGTACCTAGCTCCCTTACCTAGCCTTTGGTTAAAATCAGGTTAGTTATTTCTAAAGAATGACTAATTCGTGGATTTTTCCTTAAAGAGAGTGACGACTTCGAAAAATATAAATTCTTACCAAAGTAAGAATTATTTCAAAAAAATTCTTTTTTAGGTTGGCTATTTGAGGACGTTAAAACTGGTACAATTGTTATAAAGTTAAAATAAACCAAGCACATTTTCTAATTATTTGAAAAATGACGCCCCATTATCTTCGTTCCTTAATCTGGTGACTCCGTAGAGGGTCGAACCAAAATCTCTGGGTTTTTGATTTTGGGTTTGAAGAAGGAGTTGACTCTAATGTTGTCTTATTATTCACATTTTTTATAATATTTTAACTTAAATTTGAGTTTTAATTTCTTTTTTTATGTATAAATGGTATTCATGCATGATTCTCTTTTAAATCTCCTTTCTACCCAAAGTCCTAAAGGTGATATTGGGGGATGTGGTCCTTTCACTCTACTCGACTATTGAAATCTACCATTAATATACACACCCATAAGCCTTGTACCTATTGGTATATTGAAAGAGTTAGTATAATTCGTTATCACCGTCGGCTTAGACCCAAAGCTAAATGGAAGCAAATAGCTGATTCTCTCTTATGGAACCCAAGACTTATTTAACCCGACCAAAGCTCATGTAATGACCCTAGTTCCTTCCCTTAGGTTTAACATAATAACTTAATGTTGTATCATTCATCCAATAAATGTTAGAGGCGTCGGTCCAAAACCCCATGATTTATATGCCCAACCACTTTGTCCTTGGGTTTTAGATATACTTTTGACAATGAATCATGTTTGGGAGATAAAAGAGTGGAGGTCATGCATTTCACAACTCCTATTCCCTTGTTTGTATATATTTGTATGATTCGATTTTTCTTCATGCATCATGAACTGTGTTTCTTTTTAAGCCATATACAAATATTCTGTCATGTCTCGATCCCAAAGTTCAAAACGTCGAAGTGGGAGAGACCTATGAGAGGTGCTTGAATCAAAGTGAGCCAAAAGAGTTCTCTCTAATGGTAATCTTGTCATCGAGGCCAAATATCAAGTGCCTAAAAAGAAAGATCCTCCGGTTTAATCATCGACATATGAAGACCCCTTAGAAAAGGCTCATCAACGTTTGCTCGAAAGCAAACAATCACAACTCGAAGTCATGACTATCTTCCAAGGTGTGGTGGGGCATTTTACCCTCATGGGGAAGCGCAACATTGCCAACCGCCTTGTGAAAATAGCGCACTTTAATTTTGAATACGCTAGACCATATCAAACGTCTTATGGCTTAATTCGAAAACCATTAGATAGGGCAAAAGAATTATTGTAAAAAGTCCAATTTTGGAGAAATATATGAAGCTTTCTATTTTGAGCTAAAAAATTTTAATGTCTTTAGAAAACAAAAGAAAAAAGCTCAACTGTATATAAATAAAAAACCTCGCTCAAACATTGTTTGAGGAAAAAAGTGCTAGTGATTGTGCCCTAGGTCAATAGTTTGGACCTTATGTTATTTGAATTTAATTAATTAAGAGGTTACTTTTATTATTATTATATTATTTTTGCATGTTGCTTTATAATAATATATATCCCTAGTCATAAGTGAAATATTGACTAGTATAAGTTTGAATGTGTATGGTGATGTCATTCAAGCTTATAGGTACTTGTGGGGACAATGTACTGGATAGACCCGCTTTGAGATCATTACATGGGTCGATGTCATTAATGATCTCAATATAGTTATGTCATTGAATCCTTAGACCTGAGGTTGTGACAACGTCCGTCCTACATGAGGAGCATTGTGTTTTGACATTATCAAACGTCATCTTTAATCGGATGACTATAAAGGTTATGGTTGAGCATAATGTAAATCATGCAGAGGATAGTGCACGATCGAGATGGGATTTGTTCTCTTTCATAAGAGAGATATCTTTTAGGCCCCTCGATAAGTAGGACTGAGAAATGCATGGTCGTGCTCAAATAAATTAATATAGAGAGATCAATTTGATTTGATTTATCAGTCTGCTTACGAATCAAGAAATGGATATGTTTGAACAATATAAGTATGACGAGGTCCATGACTTATGTTCAAATTAGATATCGTGTAACAAAAAGAATCATGACATGTATTATTAGGTTTTATATCGGACAAATGATTTCATATTTATTGGGTAATCATAATGTCTGGCTAGAGACCACTTATGATTTGTGGGCTGCATTGTGAGTATGGCCCACTGCCAACTAAATATGGACCTATTGGGTCGCACACTAGATTATCATGGACAAGCATAGGGTTTTAATGGGATTGAAATTTGATTGAAGGCCCAAGGGATTAAAAGAATCAGAGTAGGCGAATTGGGCTTTAAATTAGGTTTAAAAGCCCATTAGCAAAATCTGATATGAAGGCTTTTCTAATTAGGGTTTTATTTTTAATATATAAGTGATATATATATATATATATGAAATAAAGACGATCATTGTGATAGATAAAAAAAATGCCTCCTTCTCCCCTTTTAAAGAAAAAAAACCCTAACCGTAACTTTACGGAGCTAGAGCCGTGCGCTCATCTGGTGGGATCGTGTGTGGATACCAGTAGAGGACGTTCGCCTAAGGAGCAACGTCTGTCCGTGGTGAAGCACGACTTCGAACCCCAGGTTTGTAATCAAACCCTATCATTCGAAAATATTGAAATACATGGATCCTAGGCGGATATTTACCGTGTCATGAATTTTTATTTCCGCTGTGCCGTATGTAAGCACATACAAAAACCTAAAAAAAAGAAAGGGATATAAAAGAAGATAAAGAAAGAGACATTCCAAATATTTGGCTACAAAATACGGCATATTTTGATTCTTTTAATTCTCAAAGGACTTTTTTTTTATCTTCATTCTGAACAATTTCAATTGAGTTATGATAAAATATAACATTAGTTGTATTTCATCATGTTGTGTTACGTGATTGCATTTTACGTGACATCTCCATCTCCATGCATACATGCATCATGCTGTTATTCCCTAACCCTTATTTTTTGCAGTATAGCACCAAGAAAAGATAAAAGGCTTTAAGACATCAATTGGCCAAGGATAAATAGCAGATTAGTTAGAATTGAAGAACCTTCAATCCCTTCTAATCGTTTTGAGTCAAACTCTGTTAATCTCTCAGGCTCCCATTATTTTTTAGAGGACTCTGCACTGCAATGTACTTTCCAACCACTATTAATTCTAATTCTATTTTTGGTTCTACTTCTTTGTCTATTGTGAGAATGAGTGATGGAGGTACCTACCCCTAACTTAAAAAGATGATTGAGAGGATTGTCGCTCCCAGTCTAAAGAAACTCCTTCGCTCTAATAAGGAGAAAGAGCACGTTAATGTCAAAGACAATGAGAATAAAGGAGAGTCAGAAAAGAAGAAACAAGATGACAAGACATGGAAAGATGAGGAGTTCTTTGCCAAGAATGTGACAAATAAGAAAGTCGAGTCTGAGGTAGTCCCTTCTGAGAAACTTAATAACTTTGAGAAGATGGACAAGAAAATGAGAAAATTAATTTCTACATGAAGTCCAAGGGGTTCGGCCAAGATGTCCAAGTACGATGGCACGGGTGACCTTAAAATGCATGTCATGTAGTATAAGGCCATAATGGAATTGGTGGGTTTGCCCAAGGAAATCGTGAGGATGCTCCCCATGACATTAACTAGTTCAGCCTAGATATGGTACTATAATTTGGAGAAAAAAGTAAAGAAATAATGGAACAAGCTCACTATTGTGTTCTTAAAAGTGTATGGTTACAACCTCCAAATGAGTGTCAATTTGAGAGACCTCGAGACCACTATTCAAAAGAGTGAAGAATCCTTTTTTGATTATATGGCTTGATGGAGAGCCAAAGTCACTCAAATGAGGAGAATGTCTGACACTAAGGAACAGATTAAGATTTTCATGAATGGAACCCTACCAACTTTTAGAGAAAAGACGTATTATATGTTGTTGATTGAATTTTCCCAAGTCTATGAGGCAAGGCCTGCCATTAAGGATAAAATCTTGGAAGAAAAGAGGTGTAGACGCTCAATTTTTGCTCCAAAAATAGACTCAATGATGATAATATTTGTTACTAAAAATGAGGTTAAAACACCTAATGAATCAGATTCGGAGACCAATGATCCGAGTTTAAGAAATGTGACCCATTATGATATTTACATGTTCGCATTGAAACGGGGCCCATGACTGCGTCTCGAATTCACCCATAGCACATCTCGATGCCTTACATCGCTTTACACATCGTTCGGCTGATTTTGTGAAAATCTGACCAATCCATCAATGGGGGCTATAGTGATCCTTGTGCAGCCCATCAATGGTGTTAAGTTTCTCATGGTAAAATGAGTTCGGAACATCTGATTAATTCGATTCTCGAACTAATAATCCTAGTTTGAGAAACCGGATCCCTCAGGTCATTTTTACGTTTTCAGGATTCGTACCGAGATGGGGCTTGAAAATGCATCCAGGGTTTGGTCCGAGATAAATTTTTATGCTCTACATCGACATACGGACTATTCAGACTAATTTCATGAAAAATCAAAACCTGACTTGTTTGTGGAGTCCACAAGTGGGACCCAATAATGAGGCCCATGTATGGGTCCCACTTATCACTTAAGCCCTAAATAGTGCCACTTTCACCCATTTGACTATAAATGGAGGGCTTACAATTAGATTTAGGGGTTGGCAATTTGGTAGTTGCAACATTTTAAGAGAAAGACCTTAAGAGTTTCATAAAACTCTACTAAAATCAATTTTCTAACCATTTTCAACTCAAATCTACGAAATCTTTATGTTTTTCTTAAGTGAGACAGTGTTCTAAAAACACAAATCAACTACACAATCTTTGATCATCCTTCAAGACTCAAAGTTCATAGGGTGTTCTTTATCATTTTCAAGCAAATCAAACTTTTTTCTTCAAAATAAGGTAAAATGAGAGTCTAAACTTCATCTGTTTCATATTTTCATTTCATTTCAATGTTAAATTACCGAAAATTGAATCATTTTTTATAGGAACCCACAAAAACTAAATTTTACAGAAAATCTATAGTTTTCTAGGTTAATTTGGCGTAAGCCATTTGACAAGTGGCGCATGCCATTTGACAAGTGGCACAAATAGCTTGCGCCAAATGAACCTAGAAATCTATAAATTTTCTAATACGTTTCCATTTTTGTACCCAAAGAATTAATTGGTTCCAAAGAATTAGTTAATGCGAGAATTTTTCTTAGTCAAGGTGGCAACTCTAAAAATGAATAATATTTTCACCAAAGTAAGAAAATCATTTTCATGAGGATTAAATAGGTTTGGTAAAAATCAATTTTTATTAATTAAAATGAACTAAACCCATTAGATTTGATTTTCTCAAATGACTTTTGGGAGAATCATGAGATGGCGTAAAAAACCATCAATTTCAGCCAGGAGACTTCGCTGGGGATTTTTATAAGAGAGTTAACTCCATAAGTTCTCCAATTATTCATAAATTATTAATGATGTTGTTTTTAATTGAGTTTAGTTTTATGTATATATAAATTGTCATTCATGCATAATATCTCTTTTTAATCTCATTTTTACCCTAAAACCTTCGATGATATTGGGGGATGTAATCCTCTCACTCTACTCTATTGTTGGGATCCGCCACTAATATACACCATCAATAAGTCAAGCACCATTTGGTATATCAACAAAATTGGCATATCTATTATCACATTTTGCTTAGACCCAAAGTAAATGGGAGGAAACAACCAATTCTTGCTTATAAAAATCAAGATTTTATAAGCACGGCCAAAGCCGATGTTGTTGACCACAGTTCTTTCAAATAGGACAATACCTTAATAATATTTGTGTGTTGCATATATCCAAAAAATATGAGATACGTTGGTCAAAAATCTCATGTTGGTATATGGGCCTAACCCTTATGTCTTAGGAATAGAAAGAGACTATTGACCATGAACATGTGTGGAAGCTATAAGGGCGGAGGTCATGCATTTCCTAACTCTCATTCCTTTTATTTTATATAACTGCTATGGTTGTGATGTTCTATATTCTTGCATCATCTAATTCATTTTTCTCACATTCATTTAGAAATGCTCTATCATGGCTCGATATAGACGATCGAAATGTTAAAGAATAAGAGACTCAAACGAAATGTTAAAAGCAAACGAGATAAACAAGCTCTTTCAGATAGTGACTATAGTGCGGAAGCCCAAGTGCAAAGAACGGAAGCTCCTCCAACTTCAACTACCACAAAAGAAGTCCTGCTAAGAGAGGCACATCAGCTTCTGATTGAAATAGAGCAATTACAACTCGATACAACAACTCTTTTTCATGGTGTAGAGGTGCGATTTATGATCTTGCGCAAAATTACTAGCCACCTTGAAGACATAGGCAACTTGATCCTGAGATGCAAGGCCTTATCAGACCAACTAGGTTTCAAGATTCTAAATATTGTAAACAATTATATATAGTTCGCATTTGGAGTAAGGAAAGGGTTCATATTTTTTTACCAAATATTAATAATGCAAATAATAATAATAATAATAATAATAATAATAATAATAATAATAATAATAATAAGTAAAAATAAAAATTCCTTGCTCAAGTAATGTTTAAGGCAAAAAGAAATGGATTTATAAAACACAACAAACATTTGGTTAAAGAATAAGACATGCTTTGTGAGGACGATGGCTTTATGCGCTATCTCATGGTTTTTCCAAGAGTCATTTGAGAGAACCAAATCAAACAGGTTTGATTTATTTTATTTAATAAAATCAATTGGTCAAATCCATTTTAATCCTCATTTAAGAATGGTTTTCTTGTTTTGGTATGGTTTTTTATGAATTTTGGAGTCGCCACCATATATAAAACTAGAGAAAATTCTCGAGAACTGGGTATGAAAATGGAAAGGTATAAGGCACCCACTCCATCTAGTATAAACCGACCTCCTAGTTGTTTGAATATTCATTTTAATTATTAATAATGATATTAATTTCAATTAAGATATTAAACATTTTTATGCAATTTTTCAAAAATATGTCAAACATACATATCGTCACAAATAACAACATAAAATTAAATTATCAACAAGAAATGGGTGAAGAAGAAAAGAGTTACAAACCATATCCTAAAATACATTCTACCCGATTAACCCTAAAAAATTCTCATTCCCATCAATTAATATAAATCAATATGAAATAAAATTAAAACTATTACAAGCCAATGAAAAGTATATCTAAGCTATTACATGCCAATTAAAATAAAGATCCTTACGGATTCTCGGCGAATTATAAAAATATTACATCTCCGAATTAATAGTTATATTCAAATAAAATCACAAACATTAAACATTAATGCTCAAAATACACATAATCATACAATTGATTTGAGAATGATGTATGCAAAATATTAAAATGATAGATAACAAATTAAAAATATTAGCCCAACAATAAATAATAGACACTAAAAATAAATACCGCAAAACAAATAATAAGTGCACAAAATAATAAAATGACCAAAATTTAAAGTGCATAATATAAATATTATATAGTCATATTAATATATTATATAGAGTAAAAAATAAAAATTGCATAAAATAAATATTCGCAGAGTTTGAATGTTAAAGGTGTAGTAATTATAACAAGGTTTCAAGCTCATGATCGTAGTATCAATCTTTGAAAGATGAATAAAATTCATAAATCATTGCAAGAAATTATGTTATAATTATCAACGTGCTCATCCGGATTAAGAAATGAGTTCTACACTATAGCTCAACCCACTTCGATCTTGGAATCTAAGCATGATTTGAATTTTTTTTTTGTTAATTTAGCTTCTAGAACTGTGAATTCACACCACTAGAAGTGACCTTCGTCCCATACCAAGGTAACTAGAGCTCATGATCACCAGAAGATAAGAAATTTCGAGGAACAGAAGTCTAAAGCATTTCTGGGCGCCATAAGTGTAATGGCGCCAGCCATTGCTTGAAGGCGTGCGCCTTCATTGTAAGGTGTGGCGCCATACACTTATGGTTGATGCCTTCGTAGCCCAAAAATGCAGCAGACTTGCTGCAAAATTAAGTTTTTACAAGTTCCTCTCGCAAAGACCAAATTTTTTGAAGTTTAAATACTGAAATTAAATTGAAAATTATAATAGAATAGGATTTAGACTCTCAGATACCTTATTATGAAGACAAATGCTTAATTTGCTTTAAGTTGATGAAGATCACCTCAAGAACATTGATTTTGGATGATGATCCGAGTTTGTGTTGTTGATTTTATGTAACTGGAAGTGTTTATAAGCCTATAACACAATATCATCTTGTTGGAAACACACTCTTACTCCACAAATTATAAAAATTTCTTAAGATTTTTGGAGAAAATTAATTTTTATTGTGTTTTTATTTCTATTTTATTTTGATTTTGATCTTTAGTTTTGTTTGACTTTTGTGAACTAACCAAAGAAATGTTAAATCATAAATTCTAACCACCTAACCCTTCACTTAAGGTTGTAATATGTGGTAGGTGGGCCCCACAAGTGGGTCCTATTGGTGGACCGCACAAACGAGCCAGGTTTTATCTTTCATGAAATCAATTTAAATGGTATGTATGTTGACGTAGGGCATGAAAATTCATCTTTAGCAAACTCAGGACTTATTTTTGAACCCCATTTCAGCGCAAATCCCGAGAATGTGAAAACGATCCAATGGATCCAGTTTCTTACAATAGGATTATTAGTTTGAAAATCGGATCAATCGAACATTTCGAACTCGATTTATCATGAGAAACATCACTGCCACTAATAGGCCCCTTAAGGCCACTGATGGGCCCCACAGGTGGGCCTCACAAGGACCACTGTAGGCTCCATTGCCAGATTTGTCCGATTTTCATAAAATCATATTAGGCGATGTGCAGAGCGATATAAGGCATTGAGACGTGCTACAGGTGAACTTAGGATGTGGTCATGGGCCCCGTTTCAATGCAAAGATGAAATTGTCAAAATGGGTCACATTTCTTAACTTCGGATCATCAGTCCAAGAATCTGATTCATCATGTGTTTTAACTTCATTTTTAGCAATGAAGGTTATCATCAGTGAGTCTATTTTTGGGACAAAAATTGAGTGTCTACTATTGCCCCCACTATGATAATATTTTGCTTTTTAAACAAAATTTTATCAAAGTGTAAAGTAGATGCATAATTAGTAACGGACTCCCGAAAGTCCAAAAACCTAAAAAACTTAAACCTTTGTCAATTAAGCTCGGTCTATCTAGCAAATTATCAACTGTCAAAAGTCCAGTCCATCTGGCACTATGCATGCTTTAAACCCGATCCATCTGGCAAACTAAGACCAATCTGTAACACATGTCGCCCAATCCCGAAGGACCAGACGATGAATGCCACATTCGGTGCCAAAGCATCGTCTTATCTTACTTATTAACTCTAGATCATATATTAGAAGTGGTTAAGTCTTCACAAGGAGGCAAGCTTTTTTTTTAAAACAGGGTTTAAGGAAAATTCCTACGAAAAATTTGCAAGAGTTTCCCCTAAAAATCAACTTGTCACATGGAGAAAACAAATACACTTCCAATATAAATTCTCCTCCAACCCCAAAACTCCAATCAACTCAAAAATCACGTAGCACTTCTAAATGGTTGTATCAGTTCACTCAAGTTCTATCATGTTAATTTATCATTCATTCCAAGAAGTATTTATTAACATTCATACACCATAAATATAATAAGATCATAATACTTAAATAACTACCAATCTCATTAATTACAATTTCAATATTTACAACCTCAATACTTTTTACAATATTTCCAATACATGTCAAAATCACAAATTACTATATGTCCTACCTAAAATAATATTTCTACTCTGATGCTACTCCTCCGGTCTTCAGGTAGCGTCCACCACTCTTAACCTGTGCGTGATAAAAATCAACACGCTGAGTGAAAGACTCAATGGTGCTAATAATTATCGATAAAGTAGAAAAATATTGCCAAAATGATAAATCTCAAATATAATTTAAAATACTCAAGTCAAATATACAGTAGGTACCAAAGACATACCAATTAAATTAAAATATTTCAAATATCATAAAAAGTTTGTTTCTTAAAAATTAGTTCATAATATGTCAAGAGTAAGAAAAACTTCATAAATACAATACATATCCGATTTCTTTATAACAGAATAAAATCACGTTTCTTAGTTAAGGGCTCATATATATACAGAAAGAAACATAATTAGATTCAATTTCACTATCACTTAATTGTGACCTGTGAAAGCACCACTACTTATTAGAAACGAGGCCTGTGGTAGCGCCCCTAATGGCCTATGAAAGCCCCACAAACTCACATAATAATAAGCGCGTTCGCTTATTCAGAAGGGCTAATAATGCTAGCATATGATCATATCTTTCACATAACAGAATGGGCTGATAACCCGAACATGCTCATCACTTAAAATAAATCTCATCTTACTATATTTCGATAATGCATACTAGAGCACAAAATAAAACCATTCTTTTACAAATAACCTTATTTCTTATACATAATTCTTTAGCAAAATATTCCATAACTTAACACTTATTACTTCAAAATTAATTAACTTACAACTTGCAAATACTTATCAAAGCTTCCTTATATTCCAAACCAAAATCTTCACTTCTTATTACACATATATGAATAGCTTAAAACACTTAAAAATTAATATTTAAAGGATAAAAACATGCCTTACCACCTTAGGGTGGTTCGACCTCTTTAGGTCACCAAAATGGAAAAGAATTCCCTTTTAAACATTCTAGCATTCTTAAGAATCATGGAAAATCACACTAAAGAAAACAAATAACAATTTCCCAACACATTTCACAAAAAATCAAAAATCCATTCAAAAACCTAAAGATTGAAACTTAAAGAAAATGAAAAGGGAATTGAAATAATAGTGCACTACCTTCAAAACAAGCTTGAAGAAGCTTGGAAATCCTCACTCTTTGGCTTTCTCCTTTTCTCTTAGAGAGGGTGCATCAACCTCTTCAAAGTAGGAAAAATGCACATTAAAATCAAAAATTAACAAAAGAAATAGATGGAGCATGATTTAATGCATCAATTACATGTCTAACCCTTGAATTCTACTTAGTAAATCACAAATTCTAAAAGTCACAACTTACTTGCTTCAATGGTAACTCCAAATTTCAAGCTTAAAGACTCCAAATTTCTACTCCTTTTGCTTAGTTCTTAATGTTTGATTATCAGTTCAAGGCTTAATTAGGTGATTTGGGTGTAGTTTAGAGGTAAGAAATTGAAGAAAATGGAAGAGAAGGAGAGAAGAGAGAATGGCGTGGAGAAGGGAGGAAGAAGAGAGTGAATAGTGTTGCTTAGGTGGTAACTTTTAAGTAGAAAAGTCAAACTTGACTTCTCTCTTTTATGCCAAATGAATGACTATGATCAAGATCAAGTCCTTAGTATTCTCATCCAATGGCTCTAAATATTCATCAAATAATTCTCCTCTAATTATTATTTAACTCCACCAATTAATTAAATTAATTCCACAAAAATAATTCCTCAATTATTCCTTAACATACTATACTAAAAATCACTATTCATTAAATGCTTTAATTCTCCAAAAATATTCATGAAATATTTTCTACCCACCTAAATCATGCAAACATGCTCCAAAAATATTAAATAAAATATTAGACACTCATAGTAATTTTTCCAGACCGAAATAATATCAAGTCCCGGACCGATGGTACTATTCACAGACCGGTAAATCACTATTACCGACACCGTAAAAGACACTGAAAAATCAAATTGTTACACAATCTGCCCAACAAAACCTCAAACCCAGTTTTTGAATTAAGCCCAAAATCAACCAGTAAACCAATAAGTCCAATCCAAGAGTGGCACTCTTAAAAGCCTACTATCTTGATCAATGGTAGAACTTCATGTGCCTTGATCCTCATACAAATGAGGTACGAAGGCATACCTATGGATTTAGCCCAAATAGCAAGCCCCTGATCGAATGATCGGTTGGGACTTAGGAGAATGTATTGCACGACCTAGAATCATCGGTAACGAGGCTAGAGTCGAACTCCCCTCCGAATTACACATCTTTATTCCAGTTGCTTACTTTTAATGCACTATATTCTAAATATTGCCATGCATTATACTTATGCCTATGCATCGATAAATTGACATTCATGCAAAATAATGATTTTCGATTTTCAATTAGACCTATGCTTTCGATCCACATGCAATGAAGTCAAAAACCTAGTCCCCGACCCAATGATTCGAGGTTAGTACATTTTATCCATTACGGCACACTTAAGGAGTCAATCACAGGTTTTTAACTTATATTTTTCTTGAAAATAAAAGTAAATTAAGGTGGCGACTCTAACACACCACACACAATCAAAAGCACTTTAAAGAGCCAAACCAGACATCACTAAGCACTAAATAGAGCCATAAAATTGATAATCAAATCAATTAATTAAAATAACTAGTCACAATAAGACTAAACTAAACTAAAACAAAGCCAAGAGGGACCGTAATAAGGTTTCGTCTAGTCTCGGCTTTCTAATTTTTTGTGATGAACCGACCAATGGGTCTGTCGGGTCAGACTCCATCCTTTGGATCTTTTCCATGGCACCCAGGAGGGGACTCACAGGCTGGCAACTCCGCTGGGGACCTTAAACCTCTTTTTAAGCTAAAAGATGTAGTAAGAGAACTACTGAGTAGCCTTCGGATCTCCAGTATGGGTCTAATTGAAAATCACCTTGCATATATATAGATGCATTATTTGGCATCTTTTCCCATCATTGGAATTAAGCAAACCGAGTTGTTATTATTACTTTGGGGCAATCTTACTTAGAGTTATCCCAGGTCGAGAAAGTTGCTCACTCATCCAACGCAGTAAAGAGTTTGGCATACCAATCATTCCATTTGATACGATATGGTCAAATGACGAGGTATATACCAACTCTAGCGTATGGGATCCTTAAACCAATCTACTAAAAGTATGTAATAACCCTAGATCCAATCACTAGGATTACATGCACCCTACATCATGACCATTTTGGCATAACATTCATGTACTCACACATTACTTGTTATGGACCAAGAATCTAAACACCATCCAATGGTATCCTAAACACCATCTAGTGATATCCCATACACTAATATAGTAGTCAAACCATACACCAATCCAGTGGTAACCAAACACCAATCAAGTGTTCAAATCAAACATCGACTAGTGGTAACCAAAACACCAATCCAGTGGTAAACCTAAGTACCAACCAATAGTAACTAAAACACCAACCAGTGGTAACCTATACACCAAACTAGTGGTCAAACCAAACACCAACCAGTGGTAATCCATACATCAAACTAGTGGTCAAACAAGTGGTCAAACCAAACACCAAGCAGTGGTAACCCATACACCAATCCAATGGTAAACCAAAAGACTACCAGATTACCAAAACCTCAAAACAGGCATGAGCACCTGAAATTACTATAAAGCCTTATATTAGACATAAGCACCTTCATTTCCTAAACTAGGGGCAATACCCGAGTCATGCCATCAAATCTTGGCTCATGCATTGCTTCCTCCTATCCGAAAGCCTTAAACCTGACTTGAGCACCTCAAACTACTAAAAGCCTCAAAATAGACCTGAGCACCCTAAATTACCAAAAAGCCTTACATTAGACTTAAGCACCTTCATCTCCAAAATCAGGGGCAATGCTCGAGTCATGCCACCAAATCTTAGCTTGTGCATTGCGTACTCCTACCCGAAAGCCTCAAACCCAACCTGAGCAAACTACCAAAAGCCTCAAAATAAACCTGAGCACCCTAAATTACATGAAAACTTATATCAGACCTAATCACTCATTTTCCAAACCGAGGGCAATGCTTGAGCCATGCCACCAAATCTTGGCTCATGCATTGATTCCTCCTATCTAAAAGCCTCAAAACCAACTTGAGCACCTCAGACTATCCAAAGCCTCGAAACTAGACTTGAGCACCTTAAACCACCAAAAGCCTCAAAACAGACTTGAGTATCCCAAGTCACCAAAAGTCTCAAACTTGACCTAAGCATCCAAAATCACCAAAAGCCTCAAACTTGACCTGAGCACCTCAAATTCACCAAAAGCCTCAAACTTGACTTGAGCACCTTCATTTCCCAAATTGGGGGCAATGCTCGAGTCATGCCATCTAATCTTGTCTCGTGCATTACTTCTTCCTATCACCAAAAGCCTCAAAACCAGACCTAAGCACCTCAGATCAACAAAAAGCCTTAAACTAGACTTAAGCACTGCAGATTACTAGAAAGCCTTAGATCAAACCTAAGCACCTTCACTTTCCAAACTGGGGGCAATGTCCGAGTCATGCTATCGAATCTTGGCTCACGCATTGCTTCCTCTATCTAAAAGCCTCAAAACCTAACTTGAGCACCCCAGACAACTAAAGCCTCAAACCAGACTTGAGCACCTCAAACCCCAACAGTATATAATTCTAAAGAACTTTTACAATAGATGAGTACTGATACCCCTCTTATGTTTGCTTCTACCATAGAATGACAACAAAAATGGCTCTACCTAATGATTTCAAAATACTGATGAGGAAATGCTCCGAGAACAGCAGACCCATTTTTAGACAATGTTGACCGAACAAAGTAACTCCCTCTAGAATACTATTACTGCTTAGAGAGAGATTATTCTGGAGGAAGTGAGAACCTTAATAATTGTCAGTCAGAATGGCAATACTCCTCCAAATCAGACCGGCGGATCTAATGAACAGCACACCGTTCCACCCAACGAAAATCAAACTACTCGTGGGTCAGTCCCTGAAATAGGGGCTCTTCCAACACCACTGCTACTCCAAGCCAGATAGTATACGATTCTGTCTCTCCGGAGGTCAAGAAAATGATGGAAAAAATGGAATCCTTAGAGAAATTAATAAAGAGCATAAAAAAGTATGAAGACTTGATTGATATAGATTCTCTCCCACTCTTCCTAGAGGCTAGGCTACCTACCAAGTTCAAAATGCTCGCCATGGATAAGTTTGATGGCACCACAAGCCCCAAGACTCACTTGAAAATGTATGTGGGTGTCGCCACTTCTCTCAGTGTAAATAATGAGCTCCTGGCTAAATTATTCCAACAATCTCTCACTAGTGCCGCTCTTTGCTAGTTTATTGCCTTGGATAATGCCAAGAAGAAGACATGGGATGAAATCTGTAATGCCTTCAATCAGCAATACCATTATGATATGGAGGTTTACATTATCAGAAGGGAGTTGGAGACAACCAAACAAAGGGTCTAGGAATCTTTCTCTTCATTCCTTACCAAATGGAGAGGTAAGACTACCCTAATGCTTAACTATCCTTCTAAACAAGAGCAGATTGACAACATAGTCAAGAACTTACTTCTTTCTTATCAAAGTCACCTAAGGACCCAGTAACTTTCGGACTTTCAAGCTCTCATCACCACTACAACCAAAATAGAAGATCGAATCCAGTCAAGCTAGATTAAAGAGGACCAATCTTCTTCCTCCAAATATAAGAAGCCACAAGCCAGTTATCATACAGTTCCTCCCGTCCTTCAGAATGGCAGCGAGGTGGCAAATTTGACCGGCCAAACACAATTTTCTCCTCCACCACCAAGACCAATTGTTTGAATAGACAGACACAACTTCACATATCTTGTGGTTCCTCTTTCATTTATTTTTCAAAAGGCTATGAATGACAGGTTGATACAGCCCCTGGAACTTAGACCCTTACCAAATCTTGTCCCAAAACACTACAACCTAAACTCTTTTTGCCCTTTCCATCAGGGACCTGGGCACAAGACTGATGATTGTAAGACCCTCCTGACACATAAGATCTAGGACCTAGTGAAAAGTGGTCAGATACTTCCCGTTCAATCCAAACCGAACATAAACACCAACCCACTCCCTCATCACTAGAACAACATCCACATGATCCACTAGGAGACAGATTCTGACTTGGACTCCTTGATCCATCCCATCATAGATAACTCATGTTGCATCATAGACCTGAATGACGTACTTGAGAAAATCAATGTTATCACTAGGAGAGAAAGACAATACCCGTCTCCTCCTCCTAAAGCCTTATCCAATCCAGCCACCTTAGCCAAAGATGTGCCCGTTTCAAGTTTCAGACAACAGCTTGAGAATCTAGTCTTGGAGCAACTCAAAAAAACTAGGGCCAATATCTCTATATGGGGGTTGATTCAGTCTTCCTTTATACATCGCCAAGCTCTGGTCAAAGCCATTAATCAGCATCAGACAACTGCTGATATTACTCCAAAAGCTTTGGTTGCATCCATCACAACGAATCCTCTAGCATTGGCTCTCTATTTTTCATATCATGAGATCCCTACTAGAGGAGATCATAACCATGCTCTATACGTCATAGTTCAAGCTAGGGGTAAGATAGTACCTATGGTTTTGATAGACAATGGATCAGCACTGAATGTTTGTCCTTTGATTGACCAGTTGTCTGGGTTTAACTGCTAAAGATTTTACGCCTTCTGATCAGACAGTGAGGGCATATGATAACACCCAATAAGCAGTATTAGGTATGGCCAATCTAGAGGTCACAATCAAGCTCGCAGTCATGACTATCCCTTTACAGATAGTGGATGTCCTAGCTTGCTTTAATGGGTATTTTGCTAATGTATATTGATAAATATTAATAATAATTAGAAGGTTTTAATAAATTAAAGCAAATTATAATCACTACCATAAATTGAGGATTTTGATAAATAAAGAGTTATAGTATGAAATTTAGATAAATTAAATGAAACATATAAATGAAAATGCTTGTTCATGAGAAGTATAATCAAATTGTTTTGGACCTTAATTTTAAGAAGCAATTAGTTCTCTAAATTGTGAAGACATACAGAGGTCAAATTGAAGAGTAGAAAAAAAATTGCTATTTATGGTGGTTGGATATTTAAATTGTCCGATGGATGGATTGTGAGTAATAATTAATAAGTATATTAAATTATTAGTTTTTGAGCAAATGCAAACTTCTATTTTTAAGGGAAATATTGCCAAAAATATCAATAAATTTATATTAGATATAGCAATTTAATATCTAAGCGAATATATATTAGATTAATTCTTTAATTTCTTATTTAAAGAAAATCATTTTTCTAATATCGTCTTTTCTTTATATTTGACTTTTATTTAGATCATCTAAGTTTGTCTATCACTTCTTCTAGTCAAAGTCCAAATTAAAGCTTACTCTTTCTTTTATGACTAAGTAATAATAAATAGTACATATCATCATTCATATTCATACATTAATCATGTTATACTATATATTTTTATACATAAGACTCGGCTTTTATACTTTATACTAATACCATTTTATTAAAATATAAATAATGTTATTATGTTTATAATTTTAATATTATATTCATACGACTATTAAACAATTGTATACATTATAGTAATATCACTAATCATGAACATTATATTTTAATTCACCATGATGATATTTAAATGTTATATATTGATTATTCGATTATTATATTGAATGAATCGTTTGGATTACTTAGGTTGTGGTAATATCATACCTTGTTTGCATGTGGAGTTAAGATAAAATGGGTCATCATGGATTGTAAGGGCGGTCTCACATGCCATTGGCCATGTGTGAGAGATTGATATCCTCATGTACATCTGATGAAATATGATATGAATGATATGGAAAAATCACAGGGTGACCTCATGTTCATAATGAAAAGAAAATGTAAAATGAAAAAATAATGAGAGGACTGGTTAAATGAGTATTAGATCAATTGGCTATGTATGAGGATCGGCTACTTGATATACACATATGAGAGGACAAGCCATGCGTGAGGACGACTTGTTGGAGGGTTTTGGTGATGCTACTGACTAATCTTCACTTGATATAATTATGCGAAGGTGATATTGTTGTGGATGCGGATGTCATAACACGTACTTGACTAATCATTTGTTCATTATATAAGTTTGAAAAGCATTTTGCATGATTATTTAGTCTATTCATTATTTATTATCATTCACTAAGTCGTGAAAAATCACTCATTTCCTTAAATTTTTCTCAGGAGATAGACATTTTACTAGTTCAGATAAGTTGTATTTCCTCCTCCGTGTAGTTGTAATAATAATTTTTAATTTTTAATAATATTTAAATATACAGTATTGTATATAAAAATATATCCACATCTATTTATTGCTTGTCTAAGAGTACAAATGGAGCAATTAGCCCATATTATGAAAGATGCAATTTAAATATGAAATATAATCTCGAGCGATGAATTATTTGAAATATTAAAATTGAGCCAAAGATATAAATTAACTCTACGATTTAGTAATACAGTAATATGAGCCTATTGTTCTTAGAATCAATTTAAAGAAATGGATTCGCATAAGCGACGTTTACTATAGGCTTCGGGAGACTTAAGCTTACTTGAGCTCTAGTGTCAGTTCAGCCTATGATTTTGTATTATGACACCTTCGTAATACATTTATTTTGCTCTAAGTTTTTTTTATATTTAAAGATTTTATTATTATTATTATTATTATTATTATTATTATTATTATATTAATGTATAAAATTTATTATTATTATTGATACTTAATGATGAATGATGAAATGTATTTTTTACTATAATTTTTGTAAATTAAAATAAGGAAAATAAAAAATTCAGTTTACAATTCGTGATTCAGTTATCACCCCAATTTAATCTTCAGTCTGCTTTAAAAAATTAGAATAAAGTTCAATTTGATTCTTAAATTTATTTAACAGGATTAAAAAGGTTAAATTTGACCTTTTGAACTAATTTAACCTTTGAACTTATATAAAATGATTAAAAAAATCTAATTTCACTTTTTAGGTCAATTCAATCTCTAAACTTATTTAAAATAATTAAAAAAGTATTTGACATTTTTAGTCAATTTAACATCTAATTTTTTATTGTACTTACAATAAAAAAATTATTAGATAGACATTTATTAAAACTGTAGTTAAGATCAAGCTGACTAATTTATTAAAAAATTAATTAATTTTAAAATATAAAAAAATAATATATGAAACTCTTTACCTTAATTGATAGTTTTGAATTTATAAATATGATTAATTTGAACATTTTAAAATTAACTTTTATTACTAAGTTATCATTTATGAAATTATTTTAATATTAAATAAATTAAAGTTATAATGCATATTTATAAATTTATTATATTATAAGAAATAATATTTTTATAAATTTTAAATTTATATAATTAAAAAATTTGATCATAAAATAAAAAAATAAAAAATCAATCATATTAAATTAAATCAATTATAATTTATAAAAATCAAAATAAATATAAGAGTTGTCTAGAAAATAAAATTTAATCTTTTTAATTATTTTAATAAAGATAAAACTAAGCTTTATTCATAAAAAAAAATATTGGTAAAAAGCATCTAATCCGTAATGCGTGGACGATTATTATCCTTGTGCGTGGCTTCTAATCTCCACGTGAAACTGACAAACTATTTGACATTTTGACTTTCAACCAAATTTGGCGCGCCCGCCGTCCATCCGACGTGGCACTAACCACTTCCTGCAAAGATATATAAACGACACCGCACCGGGTTGTCCCCTTTGCATTCTGTTTCTCTTTCTTTTCGTCTTCCTCTTCCTCTAACAAAGCCAAACCTCCGTTTGTAGTTATTACCAGATAACGAAAACGAGTCTATACATAATACAATGCCGTTTTGCAAGTTATCCGATAGCCAGAACAATCCTGACGGAGCAGCTTGCGACAATGGCATCGAAATTTTCTACAGAACTTACGGTAGTGGGCCGACAAAAGTTCTCCTCATTATAGGTATTTATTTTAAATTTTTTGGTTGGACGTTTCTTGAGCGTTAATTGATCCTCCTTTGATCAAATAATGGGTCAGGATTGGCTGGTACGCATGATTCCTGGGGTCCACAGATAAAGGGTCTAACTGGTAGCGATATCCCCAATGATGATTTCTGCACCGTTGATAGGAATTCCGGCGAGAATGATGATAATGAGCGGGGTGATGGTATCGAGGTTTGCGCGTTTGATAATCGTGGTATGGGTCGCAGCTCTGTACCCACCAAAAAATCCCAATACACGTGAGTTTTTTATTTTTGGATCTCTCCGTGTTGAATGTGAATTTTTATTTGTGGTTAGTTCAATAGTAATTTAACATTTTTGCTCTGTTTGGTTGCCTAAGAAATACGAAAAAAAAAAGTTATGTTGGATAATGTGGTTTCTTAGATATTTAAGCGTTCATTTCCAAAATTTTAATCAATTAGAGGATCAGAATTTAGATTTTTGTGGTTGTTGGTTGCAGAACAAGAATAATGGCAAAAGATGCTATCGGTTTATTGGATCATCTTGGCTGGAAAAAAGCCCATATTTTTGGCCATTCAATGGGTGAGTTCATATTTGATATAAGTAGTACTGGAGTGCTTTTTCTTTTTAATCTTTGTTTCCAACCTTATCAGAGATGAATCTGTATAAGTTTTTAATTTTGATATTGATTGTTCATCTTTAATTGGCTGGAGAGTTGAACTTGCTGAAAATAAAATTGAACTATTTTTATCAATTCATTTTTTTGTCATTGTTTTTAAAACTTACTTTTATGCGTTATTACTGAAACAGGAGCTATGATAGCTTGTAAATTAGCAGCAATGGTGCCTGACAGAGTCTTGTCTTTGGCATTACTGAATGTAACTGGCGGAGGTTTTGAATGCTTTCCAAAGGTATTATATCCTCCTTTAGCTTAAATTCTATGGATTCCAGAACATGGACATTTGCTATTTATATCAATACATTTTCAGTTATGCTCAACATTTGTAAACTTTATGATTCCTAGAGTCTGACGGCAGGCACTCACATAGAACTCTCTGACAATTTAGTTGCCTTCAATTTTTGTGTTTGACCTTTGCAAGAATGCTCTACCCTTTCTTTTATTCATTTTCTGATTTTTGGCATCATATATTCTCATCTAATGCTTGTGTATGATTTACAAAATGGAACCCATGTATTCAATCTGAGGTCCAAGTGTTTTCTTTCAGTTGATATTAGCATTTCTTATGTCTATTTTAAAAGTTCTGTAAATTTAGATATCAGAAGTTCTTCTAGAATGGAGCTCTTAAGGAGGTGAAATAACTCAGGGAGCAAAAGTGAGATATTTGCTCAAACTTGCAACTCCTTTCAAAAAAGATAAAATAAAATAAAATGATAATAATAATAATGCTGCTGCTGCTGCTGATGATGATGATTGAACAAATATTTTAAAAAGAGAAGTCTTTTCTGATGAGGGTTATTACAAACTTTTTTTTATTTGGTTCCTTAAGGGAGAGCACGCGGAGATGAGATATCTGTAAGATATGATTGCAATATTGGGGCCACTCAATCAGGCGATCCACAAACTGTTCCAAAGCCTTGGTCCCAAACACAAACATCTGCAGACAGAAAAATCATCAGCAACATTGTACAACAAAAACC
>CANUEX010185166.1:0-24101 GCA_948099535.1 Jatropha multifida | reverse complement strand
AGTTGCAGTGTTTGGATTAGGGCCATTGGGTTGTTGCCCATCTGAAGTGGCAAAGTATCCAATAAATCAAAAATGCATATCAGTTATCGACACAGATATGAATATCTTCAACAGCAGGATTCCTGCAATTATTGAAAAGCTGAACAAAGAGTTTCAGGATGCGCAATTCACCTATATTGACATGTTTAAATTAACAGAAGTGCTTTCGCAGGTATCTGTTGCTGAATCAATCTCAATTTTTAATAAAAACTCATTTTATTAACTGGGGAATGTCTATTTTTTTTATCAGGTTTTAAGGTGGTTGACAAGCCATGCTGTGAAGTGAACGACAAGGGAATGTGTGTTCCTAACAAAAAAAACTGCGAAAATCATAAGGACCACTTTTTCTGGGATGGGTACCGTCCAACCGAGAATGCAAATCTTGTTCTAGCAAATCTAGCATATAATGCTTCTGTTCCAGCCCAAGCTAACCCATTTAACATTGCACAATTGGTTTCAAAGACCGCAAAGAAGAATGAAGCTCCTGCTGCTAAAGCTCCTGCCGCTAAAGCTGCAGCTGCTGAAACTCCAAAATAAAGTAGATAAAATTTGTTGTTCCCAGACATTTTTCTTCGATTTTGTTTCTTGTTAATGAAAGCAATGGTAGACCTATACCATTAATCCAGAATTTGTAAATTTTTTCTCCCATCAAATTCAAAATTTTTGTTTCTTAATTTACTCATTCTTTTATTAATAGAGACGTTTCTACACTCCAACTGAATGCTTTTCCTTTAAACAGACAAAATTGTTGAAAACTTTTTTTTTTTATCATTTTTAAAAATTCTCTGAAACGGAATAGAAATTACAATTCAATTTGGCATTGGATTAAAGATTAAAAAATGGCTCATAATATCCTCAATGTTGGTTAGGTTGGTAATTAAGAACAAATTTTTTTGTTTTTATGCGATGTTGTTGTTCCACTTTATCTCCGTTCACCTATAATTTTATTTTTCTTGAAAAGGATAATCGTCGTTTTTTCGACAACTTAGTAATTTCCAATGACAAGTCGTATGGACTACATACAGAATACGATCCGCTTTATCATTTCAGCTAATGGATTGACGTAGTTTTATCTTGCTTATCACAATAAACAGAGATATAAAAATAAAATATAGAAAAATTATTAAAAATTTATAAAAAAAAAACAATACTCAAATATGAGGGTTTCACGTCAGTTTTTTTAAATTTTCTTTTGCTTCAAGATTATAGATATATATATAAATATATAGATAGATAGATATATAGATATAGATTGCACATTTCAGAAATTTATTTATCATCAGCTATTTAAATTGGTAGAAGTTTCTGTTTTTATTAAATAAATAAAGTGTTATTTTCATTAGATGAATTCAAAGTTTTTGACATCACATAACTAGCAACATATAGCTGCTAACAAATTGACTTCAAATATGCGTAAGATGTTGCAGAGTAGATGTTTGAGGATTTGCTTGAAAGGGTATGCTGCAAATGGATTTTGTAGAGAGTATCCTCATATTTAAGTGTCTGATCTACAAGTCATTTCTGGTTATATGACAAATTTTTTATGTGTCCCATTATTCATATCTGAAGAGTTCCAATTTGAAGTTTAAATATTCATTTGTTGATTTTTTTTATTTTTTATTTTTTGCAGTAAGCAATATGAATGATACACATTCTATGGTGTCAATAAGAGGAGGCAAAGAGATTGGGAAAGCACTCCGCCCACTGAATTGATTCACTAAGTCGAAGAACTTGAAGAAGCAACCAAGTTTTGAAATTTAGCTTATGATACGAATTGCCTCCATCTCCATGCGCGTGCCTATGCCAGCGCAGTTCCTTGGGAGAAGGTGTCATTTCGATCAAACAGAAGTTGAGAGTGGCGCTCTACAAGTTTACTTTCCACATTTTGTTATTATTTTATTTTCTGTAGCTAATTCCACCTTTATTCATCATAGCTTCTGTTTTCTTTTTCCTTCCCAATGCCACTATATCAAGAATCTCATTGTATTCTCATATTTTCTATACAAATTTTATGAGACTAGTAGACACAAGACATTCATACATATATCAACCTCCACAAAATCCAAACTCAGCACTCTTATTTTTTTTCTGTTTATATAACTTAACACCAAACAAGAAAAATCTCAAAGGAATCTAAAGTTTAATAACTAAATCCCACTGCTGAGTTTCCTTTGTAACTGAAGTTTTCAGAATCCTTGATTTTGATCTTTGTTTTGGTGTTGAAAGTTCAAACTCATCTAATTTTAACATCTTCTCAACTTCATCTTTCAGATTGCTCAAACAGTTCATGCCTACTCGCAGCTTATCTCCAACTTTATTATTTTCTTATTTCATATTTGTAATTTCACTTGAAATTTAGCAGCTTAAAATTCACTTAGTTAAGCCTCTTCTCCTTTTGAAGTTTCTGCAAAAATTCTTGATATCTCTTCTTGAATACTGCATAAACAAGAATTTAATTTCAATAACAATGCAATAAAATTTTGAACTTTTCTTTTTTAATCAGTTTGTCCTTTTGGCAAATGTGAAGGATATCTATACAGTCTTGCCTGAAACGTGAAGGTTGTGTGATAATTGCTAGAACAAGAATACTAGTTTCCAGGAGATTGAAATTAAGATACATCTTAATACCATTATCCAAGCAACAACATACATAATGGAGCCCGAAGATCCAATTACAAAAATTATTACTTTGGTGGGAATCAAAGAAATTGATCTTTAGTTGGTTGGTTTATATTTGAATTCTTACCACAAATATGGAAATCCGAGTTGCAGAACCCAAAACAACACCTAAAGTTATATCCTGCATTTTATGACCAAATACTCATTAGGGAAATTTTCAAGAAAAAAAAAATCTTCACTTTACCTCAATTATGGCAATGCCCCATTTCTATTTGTGGCAACAGTACATCTGCTGCAGCAGCACGCTTAAGAGGAAATAATAGATATCTTGAAGCAGCATTAAACATGTCCTCTGCCTGCACAAATCATATAGTGGGTATTGGACATATATTTAAATAATATTACAAGTCATTTGTAAAGAAAAGCCTATTTATCCCATTCATATTGTTACAGTTACTATCATTTTATTTTTACTTTTCTTTTTATGATTTTATAATTTTGTTTTACCGTGTGCAATTCTCACGTTGAGATCTTGCGGTAAGTGGGTGATTTAAGCTACATTTGACAAAGTTACTGTGCAATTTGGATATAAAAGTCAGATTTAACCTTTTAATTCTTGGGTGACAAGTTTAGGGGGCCAAAACAAGTTTATTCCTACACATATAAAATAAGAGTAAGATTACGGTAGAGAACATGAAATTTTGGTACTTATAAATAAATCTTCTTTTACTGTTAGATTTAAATAACATTTATTTGAACCATTGGATTTAATTAAAATAATGAAAATTACAATTTATATATTAGGTTAATAATAAATTAATAATATTATTACTTTTTATTTTATTTTCTTATTATCATATATATAAATAATTTTAGAAGTTAAATGAGCATTTTCAACTTTGAAAGGATAAAAATTCAAATGGTTCTTATATCTAAAAAAATATTTAATTTTTTTTAATATTACAAATAAGCTAACTATTAAATATAATAGTAATATTACAACTACTAAAATTATATTATCATACTATTAGTAATTCAATTTATATATCCCTCATGTTATTTTCTTTTAAATAGCTAATTTTTCTCCTAAAAAGAACTATCTACTTTTTTAGAATTATCTTTTATTTAATTTAAAACACCCGTAATAAATTTTAAGAACTATAAAATATGGTTTAAATTATTTAAATAAATATATTTTGTTAATTATTTGAATATGCATTTCATAATTAGATTTTGTTTTTAAAATATTTTTTATTATTAGATTTGTAATTAATTGGATATTTCTAATTAACAAAGATAACTATTATTTAGAAAAACTTAAATATAACTATGCTCATTAAAATTATTTCAATTCTACATCATTAAATCAATTAAAAAAATATTAAGTTATACATAAAATATAATTTTTGTTAGTTTAAATCAATATGATTGTTTGTTATGTTTATATATTTTTAAATTTCCAAAGTTTTTCAATATTACATTTTGTCTCATATTTGTATTTTTTCATTAAAAATACTTTTGTTTTTAAAAAAATAAAAAAATTTATTGAATTTTGTTTTGAGATACTATGATTGATTTGTACCATTTAAAAAAGAAAAAGAAAAATGAATTTCTAGAAAAATTAAGTATATCTAAAAGAAATTAAAAAAAATTAAGTATATTTAAAAGAAATTTTTTTAAAAAATATCAATCAGGTAACCTGCTATAATACCTTTCAAAACAAAAATAACCTCCTATAGCAAGTTATCAATTAATATATTTAAGGTTTTTATCAAACTGACAAGTTTTTTTTTTTATTTTATCAATAAATATCGCATATTGATTAATCTCTATCAAATAATTTGGTTATATCGATATTTATTCAATTAAATAGTTTATTAATTAAATAATATATATGAAGTGTATAATATGATTAATAAATTAGAATTGGATTTTACTAGTCTTTTTTTAAAAATGTTATCAATTAGTATATTTAAAAATAATATTTTTAAAAGAGTCTTCAGTAAATTGAATTTTAATTGATTAATACTATTATATACTTAATATATATATAGTTAATTAATAAACTATTTAATTGAATAAATATCAATATAATAAAATCATTTGATAGAAATTAATTAGTATGCGGTATTAATTGATAAATTAAAAAAACTGGTCAGATTTAATAAAAACCTTGAAGTTCAGACTTTTTTCTAATATACATAGATATGTGATTTAGCGTTGATATTGAATGTTGTAAAGCTGATTTATGAGAGATAACTATGAGATTAGCATAAAATTCACGAAAAATGAATAAAAATTAAAATTGATACAGAAAATTAAATATGCAGTAATTATACATAAAATTAAAAAAATCGGCTAAAATTGATTAAAAAAAAAAGTTTTAGTTGAGGCTTTTGTTTTTTGGTCGTCAGGCCTTATATAAATAGATAAATATATATTAATCTCTCAAAATAAAAATCAGAACAAAACCCCTTAAAAACCCGTTCCTAAACTCTGCTGGTCTGCTCAACAGTAGAGTATGTATTTCACTCCTTCCCTCTCCATCCCCATCTCCAATCCCTATATCTTCCCTAAAAATCCCTTCCTCTTCTCTGTAAGTACCTTCCTACGTGTATCTTATATTTGGCCGGTCCTGCAGCAGTGAGCGTTTTGATTTTTGATGTCTTGTTTAAATATTTTTTGGCAGAAACTTAATGGAATCAAAATATGGAGAAGCCCTCGTTTAGCGACTAATAAATTGGTGGTGAGGGCTGGGCCGAGGAGGATATCTTTTGGTAAAGAATGTAGAGAAGCCTTGCAAGCTGGAATCGATAAGCTAGCTGATGCTGTTTCTTTAACCTTAGGTCCCAAAGGTAACCTGGTTTTTCTTCCCTTTCCATTTTTACTTTCTGTTACTTTGCATTTCTTTTTCCTTATAAATAGTTTAGCTTATAGTTTAACATAAAAGCATATTCAAGTGAACTATTACTTATTTCTTTCCTGTACTTATGATGACCAGATACACTTGTTTGGTCGTATACTTTACACTACTGTTTGGGAATATTGATTATACTTCTTGTTGATTTTACCTTAGTTTTTCACTTTATGTTCAAATCCAGGTCCACCATCATTTTCAATATGTGTTTGTTCTTTAGAGTGGCATTGTTATGCCATGGATTTTTGTGCTTCAAATCAGTGAAATCACACTTACCCTGCGATATTTTGAAGCTTTAGGAGAACAAGGAATAGGAAGGGATCATAGGTGGTTTATTTTTGAAGGTTGTAACTTTGAGGTTCTTTCCCACCGTTGGTGTAGTAGGGATTGATGTATTGAATTGAGCTGAAGAACTTTTACACCTAAAGGTCAAGCAAATACAAGCCACACTGACTGAGCCGTTATGGGATTGTTTGAAGTGAAACTATTTGCCCTAAATTCTTTAGGATGTTTTGTACTTGGGCTGCTGCTGGTTGACAGCTCTTGCTATTTCTGTCCTTTTGTTTATGCGCAGATATGGTTGGTAATTTTTTTACACAGCATTTCTAATGCACTCATGTAATATAGTAGAAGAGTAAAGTTGATGATCGAGGAGATAGATCTGATAAGTTCAGACATGCAGTTTACCCATTGAACCTACCATATATGATATTAGGCCTAAGATACGATCTCCACTCTGCATTAGAATATTAGGGTTAAATGTATCAACTGTAATGTTATAACTTATGGTCATGTTCACCTGGAGGGAATCTAGGCCTTTCCTACAATTGTGGTCAATATTTGAAATATCATTACAATTAAAGGCTTTTACAAAGAAGTGGCCACAATAGGTAAATTTGATCAAAATTTGTAAGGCTTTTGGTCTTGACCCTTCAGTTTATCATTCTTAGTTGACATTGATGTTACTAAGTTGATATGTGTTGCTGATGTGTTTTAAGCAAAGTTCTGCAGGACGCAATGTGGTTCTTTCTGATTCTAAGACATTAAAAGTGGTAAATGATGGTGTCACGATAGCTCAAGCCATAGAGCTTTCAGATGCAATGGAGAATTCTGGAGCAATGTTAATCCAAGAGGTCATTCATGGTTGCTACATAACCCTCTTCTTGAATTTGCATTCGTGCATTATATGATGTAATTCAACCATAAAAATCTGAAATGAAGTGTTTGCTTGCAGGTTGCTTGTAAAATGAATGCTTTGGCTGGTGATGGCACAACTACTGCAATTATTTTGGCTCGTGAAATGGTCAAAACTGGCTTGTTAGCAATCGCTTTTGGGGCCAACCCTGTTTCTTTGAAGAAAGGAATGGATATGACTGTAAAAGAATTAGTTGAAGTCCTGAAGAAGAAAAGTTTTCCGATAATAGGGACAGAAAATATAAAAGGTCTTCATTTCAACAGTACTAAAATATAGTTGAAAAATTGCATTTGATTTAAAAGAATCTTGAAATTCTTCACTCTTTTTTTGCAGCGGTTGCTTCAATTTCTGCTGGGAATGATGAATTTGTTGGTAACTTAATTGCTGAGACTATGGACAAGATTGGCCAAGATGGGGTAATCTCCATTGAATCATCTTCAACCTCTGAAACCTATGTGATCATAGAAGAAGGAACGAAGGTGATTAAACTAAAGTTGCTTCAAAGTCTTATGACATATTTGCTGGAAATTGGGTATCAAGACATAGGTTTGGTTAAAAATTTTAACTTCACCATCATTTTGATTTATTGTTAAAATTTCAACAGTTTTTTAGTTCGCAAGAGCATATATATGAATGAGAATATAATATTGGAAACTGGGTATTTGATTGAAACAACAACATTAAGCCTGTCCCAAATTATTTCGGGTTGGCTATATGAACCCTCTGTTCCAATATCGCTTATGCTCAAAATAATCCTAACAATTAAAAGCAAAGCATTAAAATTGTGAATGGTTTCGGATACTTCTGTTGTTAAAATTTGATTGAATTTTTTTTTTTAAAAAGTGATTCATTCTGCTTTATTCATAATCACAATGCCAAGTGGCCCTCAAAGCTGATCTGCATAAACAACATTCTGTATAACTACATTTGCCTTATTGGGTGAACTAAGTTTATATTTTTATTATTCTTAAATCCCTCTTTGCGCTAAGGAGATAGTTTCAAGAGAATGCATTATCTATGGTTTGAAAGAATAAATCAGTCCAACTGCAAATGTTTTAAATGATTGAGATGCTGTATTCCCAATTTGTCATTTTTTCTGTCTTTTGTTTGATTAAAACCCATGGAATCTTTTTCTTTTTCCAACTTTTCTTTTCTATTTTTTTATGAGCTATGTCATTTATTGTTTCTCAATTCGCTGCACAGGTTGACAAGGGTTACATGTCACCACAATTCATAACAAACCAGGAAAAATCTATGGTAGAGTTTGACAATGCCAGAATTCTAGTAACTGATCAAAGGATTGCAACTGTCAAAGAAATTGTCCCTTTGTTGGAAAAGACTATGCAACTTAGTGTCCCACTTTTAATATTTGCTGAGGATATCTCAAAGCAGGTGTTGGAAACTCTAGTGGTGAACAAAATGCAAGGTTTATTGAATGTTGCTGTTGTCAAATGCCCTGGATTTGCAGAAGGAAAGAAAGCCTTATTGCAAGATATTGCCCTTATGACAGGTGAACTTATATCTCACTCACTTTCCAATTTAAATTTAGTTTGTCTAAATTTTAAGTCCACACCTATGTCAATGACATGATAATAAGTGTTCCATTTTTGTAGGTGTGGGTTTATGTGCATGTTACTTTTGTTATGTCTGAATAGTTGTTTGATATGTGCAAGTATGGGCTGGAACGTTACAGTGATAAGGGAAGTCCTTGATGATTTTTTCTGTCTCATTTATGATGTTTCGAATATGTTTGGTAGATAATTCATGAATTGTTTCATTTTACAATACTTATTTTCAGATGCAATACTTATTTTCAGATTTAGGTTTTGGGATTTTCATGTAATAGAATAATCATCCGATTTGGTTGTATTTAAACTCTTTTCTGTTGCAAAGAAATCCTAATGATGCTTGATTGGAATGCATTTTGGTTGGGGGAATATTTATGTCATTTGCTAAATGCAGTAGTCTAGACTTTAAGGCTTTTTTTATTGTTGTCTTTTTACATATAAGAAAAAGTGTAGAAATGTACTAGGAAATTAATATAGCTAAGAACAAATTAGTTAGTTAGAATATTCTCTATAGTACAAATACACAGCTGGCTAGTGACAGGTAGTGTCCTTTTATTCCTATGTATGCGTCTCACTAGAGGCAAGGATATCATATTCAGTAATACAAATCTACTTCTCTCTCTCTTTCCCCCTTCTTTCTCTCTTCTTTCTTCTGTCATTCTCCTTCTTTTTCTCCTATTTTGATCTACTTTCTATTCTCTGCTTATTCTAGTTCCTGTATCTATTCTATTGTCACCCATCAGTTAGGAACATTCCTAACATGTCTGTCTTATGCTTGTTGATTACTTAATAAGGCTTAGTTGTTGTTCCCACTTCTCATTTGTCTTGTTTCGTTCTTGCAAATGATAATACAGTCTTTGATTCTTATAAATGGTGAGTCAGGAGGAGAAAAATGCTTTGATGTTTCTAAAACAAGTATAATTCTTTTAACCATTTCTTCCCCGAACTGGAGGTTATTAGTTTGTGAAATTTACACTCCTACTGTCGTGTTCTGAATCTTATTATGAAGAAAATACATATTCAACAAGAAGAAAATGGACATATTTGTCTGTTGCTGCCTCCAATCCTCTTAATTGTCTTGAGGCATTTTTGTAAATGCTATGACAAACGGAATTTCACCAGCTCCCTTATTTTGTATTGGCCAATTGTGAATGCTTTGTTACATGCCAGTTTGTAGTGCATTAATTATGGTTGTATATAGCTCTTTGAATGCACCCTTGTATAATTGATTTCATCTTAATAATTTCAGGTGCTGATTTTCTTTCGGGAGATTTTGGTCTGACTCTCTTAGGTGCAACCTCAGATCAACTTGGCATTGCTCGGAAGGTTACCATAACAAGCAACTCAACAACCATAGTTGCCGACCCTTCTACTAAAGCTGAAATTGAGGCAAGGATTATGCAGATGAAGAAGGATCTTGCTGAAACAGATAACTCATACTTGTCAAGAAAGCTCTCAGAAAGGATTGCTAAATTGTCCGGCGGTGTGGCTGTAATTAAGGTTTGTAGTCTAACAAGCTAGTGTATAAACCATTTCATAGAAATTCTCATTGCACATTCATTCCCTTTTTTATATGATCCTGTGGTTCTGCTGAATGAATAAAATTTTTGTTGGAAATGCTTCTTTGGCACTAGCTGCTGAGTATCTGAGATTCAGGTCTAGTTGAGTGAAAGATGATGATTAGGCACTATACAAGTGCAATATGGCATACTGCAGGATGGATAATATGATAGAGAGAGAGAGAGAGAGAGAGTCGTGATCTAAAATTAGTTTTCATTATGCATTACTTGATTTTTATTTTATTTTTGACAAGAGATAGAAACTATGTATAATCACAATCAATTTTTGAGTTGCAAAGTGGACAATGTCCAAAGTACATTTGTGTTGCAACTTACAGGGTAACCAACCAAGCAATTTGACAATAAATTACCACATTGGTGGGATTGAACATGGGATCTCCTGGTTCCCCAGGCCTCAACTTTGGTCTTGCTCGTAGACCAAAGCTTCTTTGGCTTATCAAGTTTGATTTGCTTTTCTTGTTTTCTATTTTAAAAGATCAACCTTGCCATTAGTTTTGCCCTTTCAACCATCTTTTTAAGTAACCCTCTTTCTTGGGAGAAATTGATTCACATGAAGTTTTCTGTATGGCTTCTATTATCATCAAGGCTGCTGTCATTGCCATTGCTTGCTTGTTTCTATTGTTAACCAAAGAGAGGAGAGAGTCAAATGAAAGTGTCTGTCTTGAGCTGACGTTCTGAAAAAGGACCAAGCAGATGGGTATAACTTTTTGCGAACCTTCCTTTTATCCCCAGAATTGTTGCAATTAGTCAAATGGCTCAAATCAATTCTCGATAGTATTAATGAGAAATGATTGAAAAATGTGATGTAGATATACTACTTACATGACTTATCTAAGATGGTGGTTGTCAACAAAAGGAGTATCCTAGAAGATCCCATAATTAGAAACATGTTGAGCAAGGAACTCAGGTTTGAGTATTGCATGCACTTGGAGTCCTTAGTGACTTTTGGTTGCACCTTAATTATCATTTGGGGAAACAATGGTAGTTCACCATTGGCACACTTTTGGCACCCTTGAGTGGATAATCCTTGATGAAATAGTATCACCTTAACTGTCTTCCAATTTTAATATATTTTCTACTGTCCAACTTCAAATGGCTTTCACAAACTTCGGCACAAGCCTACTTATGCAGAATTTTTCCTAAGTTTTATATGTTGTGTGTGAATTTTGTTTGTTCTAAGACGTGTTTGATTGCACAATATGTTGACACATTTGTCTGATTCAGCTAGTATACTTCAAACACTGAAAATTTGGTTTGAACTCATTGTAAAATTACATCTGACAGTGCATCTGGAATAGAAGAGATTAATCCATATAGCCGACCTCAACTAACTTAGGATGAAAGATAAGTTATTATTCAAAAAAGGTTTTCCAACATATTTCTCATAGTTAAGTTGTTTTTGGCAAACTGGAGCCTCTTAGACATTCATAAGTTTAAATATTTCCAAGTCGGAGATTTATCAAAATGGGGAATCATCAAGGCTAAAATTATATTTTGCTTTTTAAGAATTGACCATATTGAAGCAGAGACTACTTGCTAAGTCAGACCACATCGTATTAGGATTCCTTTCATCACATTAAGATCTTAAACTTTCAGTCAGTTTAGTTATTTGTTCTTTTTTGTGTGAATATTATGGCTAAAATTGCAAGCATGACGGGAAATAAAAATCATTAGATTGTCAATATTTTATTTCTATGTTTGACTTGCTAAATAAGAGATTTGTTTGCAATTCAGGTAGGAGCACACACGGAAACAGAACTTGAAGATAGGAAACTCAGGATTGAGGATGCAAAAAATGCAACATATGCTGCCATGGATGAAGGGATAGTACCTGGTGGTGGCATTGCATACGTACATCTCTCAAAGCATATTTCCACCATACAGGAGTCTATGGAAGATCAAGATGAGCAGATTGGTGCTGATATTGTAGCAAAGGTGTTACTTATTTTCTTTTCAACCTCTTTTATAGTTTATTTGCTTTTTAATTGAATTGCAACTAATGATTTTATTGATAACAATGAAGGATTCTCTAGAGTATAGTATGCATCTACCATTTTCCACCCTTTGATTAAGATAGACGTGCTTTTGTGGTACTTTCTTTTTTCACATCTGCTTTTGTATTTCAAAATTATCTTCAGGTGTGAAATATCATATATGCAGAAGTAGTTTTATTTCAAAAACTGGTGCTATGTAATGCATATGAATGAAGTGTAAATGTGTGTTATATGTGAAATGTGCCAAAGTCCCTTAAATGGTTCATTGAAGCTTTGCAATTACTAATAGAGCAAGATGCCGTTCTGAAAAATGGCTGGAAATGCAGTTTTTGGCCCAGACAAGTTCTAGAGCAGGAGATGCTTCCCTATATTTAACAGTCTCAGTTGCAAAATGTGCCAAAATTTTTTATCTGTTGATCTGTTTGTATGACTTAAAATAGCTCTAAATAATTATTTGATGGAAATTCCTTCACTGGTGCTAGTATCATTTGAGTTTTTTTTTGGTATATTGGAATTTAAGATGAGCTGCACAATGGAAGGTGGCTCTATCTTCTATGTCCACGCTATTTAGGATTTGAACTTGAGACCTTCTGATGAAAATCTCCTGATGCAAGTATCTTTATGATGCTGTTTTTCAGGCACTTCTTGCACCTGCAAAAACAATTGCGACAAATGCTGGGTTTGATGGAGAACTTGTGGTGGAGAAAATTCAATGTTCTGATTGGAGAATAGGTTTCAATGCAATGACAGGAGAATATGAAGATCTTTTGGATGCAGGAGTGGTCGATCCTTGTAGGGTTTCACGGTGTGCACTTCAGAGTGCTACCTCAATTGCTGGATTAGTTCTAACAACTCAAGCTATATTGGTCGAAAAAGTAAAGAAGCCCAAGCCTCTCGTTCCTCAGGTTCCTGGAATCACACCCTAAGGAAAACAACCAAACAGTTAATCGGAAAGCCTAGAATGGGATGGAAGAAACTGTATGTTGTGGTTTGAAACGAATCTTGCAGGTTTGGGCACATGAATTTGGACTAAGTTTGAATATGACAGAAGCTTTTCTTGCAGAAGCCTTCTCAAGGCACGGAGTTCGTAAGATGGTTTTGGGCTTCTATTTGAGATACTGTCATATTTGGTGAAAAGATTTTGTACTTGGTAGTTCTTGACGTATGTTGCTAGAGTTGCTTACAACAGAGTAATTGAGGTAGAGCTACTGGGTAAATCCGGTAGAGCTACTAAGTAGTGCATGATCTCTGCTGCGACTCCCTACTTTGAAGATTTTTTCTTTTGTCCATCTTCCCCTCTATTATTAACTTCCTAAATGCTTGCACGTGCAGTGTTGGTTGTGGCTGCATAGATGAAGTGAAATACTGATTTGTAAAATGCCTTCGATTTTGTGGTAATTTTGCGTCAGCCAAATTAACTACAAAACCGAAAGAGCCTATTTGTAATAAATGAATTTCACAAAATCTAATGGAATTTATTTGAAAATTTAAAATTGTGTTTGAAATGAAAAAAAAAAAATGTGAATTGAACTCTATAAAATTTCATTGTGATTGTTTTCCCGGTGTTTTCTTGACCTGGCAAGCTGAAGCCTTGGGCTTACGTGAGGTCCTGTCCTGGATCAGGAGATCGGAGTATGGGCAACGTTATAGTTGAGGTTGATGCCCAAAATTGTTGGAGAGAATTGTTGTGTCCCTCTCAAGGTGCTTTGGAATGGCATCTCATTCTAGTGGATTGTCGTCATCTACTTGCTAACAGCAACAACGTGTCAGTTTGCCGGGTTCGGAGGCAAGCGAATTCTATTGCTCATGCCTTGGCAAGGGATTCGTGTTCTTATGCTAGCTTCCAATTTTGGTTCGAGCGTTCTTTAGATATAGAAGCTCTTATTGTTAAAGACAGTTTAACTTGCAATTAAAGTATTTCTTTTTCTTCAGGAAAAAAAAATCTTAAAAATAACATTCAATTTAATTAAAAAAAATTATAGAATTGCGCCGGTATAGATGATGTCCCTAATTTATATTTTCATCTATTCTCAGAAAAAAAAAATCTTTAATTTATACTTTCACCTATTTTCCGAAAAAAAGAAAAATGAAAACTTGTGTTCTCTTAGCTATAAATATTTGCTCATTTTAAACGAAATGAAATAATAGTAAGATGAATTAAACTTTGCTGTTATTTTTCACTTTTTGAATAAAAAAATTATTTTTTAGACGAAATGACATGATAGTAAAATAAATTAAGGACATTATTTATTTTTCGAACATAGAATTATATTAATTAATGTAAAATAAATTAATTTAGGCACTGAATTATATTTTACCTCTACTTAAAATACCACCTTAATTACTCTCATAAAGAGATAATTTGTACTACTATTGCCATAACAGAAACAAGTATTTTTGTTTGGAATTAATATTATTCTTATTTTTAAGTCATTATAAATTTTTTAATTTTTTAATATTATTTTTTTCTTTTATAAATTTATTTATCTATATAGATTATGATTAAAGCTCAATTTGCCTTCTGAATTTGCATACAACATACAATTTGCCTAAAAATTTACCCCTTAAACTTACACCAAAAGGATAAAGTGTCCAATTTTTTAAGAAAAATATTTTTTATAGTTTTAGCTAATAACAAATTACCTAAGAATTTAAAATTAGAAAATAAAAATTATTTAAAAATATAATAATAATTATAAAAATTTACAGTACTTAATTTAAACATAATTGATTTTGAAAAAAATTATAGAATTAGAAAAAGATTTGATTATATTGAAATATTTGGTTAAAAAATGATTTATTATTTTTTGTTTGATTATTTTTTTAATCATATTTGATTTATATCAAATAATTTATTTTTTGAGATAAAATTTGAATAATTTGTACTTTTGGTATAAGTTTAAGAGGTTATTTGTACAAAAAGTTAAATTTTGGACAAACTGTATATTGTGCCAAGTTCAAAGGTAAATTGAGCCTTGCTCCTATAAATTGTGTACGATGACATAATATATTAAATTTTAAATCTAAATTATCAATAAAAATAGAATATATTAAATTTTAAATTTTAGAGATTTTTTTATCTCTTTCTTTAAATGCAAAACGTCTCCCATCTCTTTGGTTTCTCTATTTGTCGTTCAACTCTTTCTTTACCTAAATGATTCTCTCTCTCTCGTTCTAGACTTTGGCCTTTTGCTTCTACGCCGAATCTCGAGTAGAAACCATGAACAAAAAGTGACTCTTTTTTCCAAGGGATATTGAATATTTTAGTATCTGAACTTTTTTCATTTTTTCTATTTAAGTGTTTGATCGATATTTTTAATTGGGTGCTTAAACTTTTTTAAAAATACAATTAAGTGCTTTTGATCAGTTCCTCTTACCGGATTGCTGACTTTGCATATGTGAGCCCCGCTTTTAATGATGTATAATAAAAGGCAAAGACAGCTTGGATCCATGTAAAATGGACAGTGAAATTTCAAAAACACCCTTAAATTCCCATTTTCACCCTTTCTTTACATATTCACTATTATTTATCAAATAATTATTTGTTAAAAATATAGATTTATAAGAAATTATAGGTATTTAATTGTTCAACCTTTCTGTGCAAATTCACCATTATTTATCAAATAATTATTTGTCAAAAATATAGATTTATAAAAAATTATAGGTATTTATTTTTATAATTAAAAATAATATATGAAGGAGATTAAAGAAAAAAGAAAGAAAGTTAAAATAAATAAAAGAAGAGAAATTTGAAAAGAAAATTAAGAGAAATTTGAAACGAAAATTAAGGAAAATAAATAAAGAAAAGGGAAATAGAAGGGAAAGAAAGAAAAGCTCATATCTTGCTCATCCGTCTCTCTCTCCGATCGCACAATGATTCTCTTCCCTTGAATGACTCCAACCACCGATCGACGAGGCTGGGACGGCGATCAATGCTTCGAACAACGACCTCGACTCCGACCATTCCTCAAATTGTTGAAGCCTGCTCTTTTTCTCGTTTGCGGCGTCACTGTCACCTATTGCAGTTCGTTTATCGGTGAAATCAAACCCTTTCGCCAAGACGTTTGATCATGTAAGGATCTGAAATAAATAAATTATCCTCAGATTGTGTTGGTAAGTACATTGCATGTTATCGGGTGGCACTGCATTCTATTTGGCTAAAAAATTTTATTTGCAATTGATTATATTTCCAAGTTAATGAAGATATATTGTGATAGCACGACAAGTGTGTTTTTATAACAATAATAAAGGCTCCAATGGCTTTAAGCATATTTGAATATATTGTGAGCTTATTGATTGTGTTTTGTTTGATTTTATAAAATATTTGGGTTAAACCTTATAATCCAAAAGGTCTAAATTTAAAGCCTACTATTAAGGAGTGATTATTAAAGTATTGATGGGCCTGTTAAATGTGTTTGATTTAAGTGTGGTTAAATCCTAACTTGAGTTAGGATTGTATATTCTATTAAGATTATGATGGGAGACCCTAATAGTTACACACACGCGCACACACACAATGTCCTCTCTCTCTAGTCTACGCCATCAAAACATAAAAATTGTTCTCCATCTATTGAGAGTTTATAGACATAGAGAGAAAGCACTTAGTTGTTTCATGAACAATTATGCGTGGCTATTTTTATTTAGTTCAATCTAGCATTTGGGATCAAGATGATGTCAATAGAATCAGACAAGAAAACATATAAGTTATTTTATTTTCTATAATTTCAATTTATATATTAGTACCTTGGGCACTTAAAATTCTAACATGTCTTATATAGACTAGAAGTTTATATTCCTAATAATTGAAAAATCTATCTTTCTAATTTGTGCAAGAGTTTATTTTTCTAATTAAAATACCACTAATATGCGTATGCATACATGGCTTCTCATTAACAAGTATGACACTCATATTTTTCTTTCTACATCTCTCCCTATTTTTTTATTATTTCATGAAAATTTTTCAGTTTTCGCTGTTACCACTTCAAATTTTTCTAAATATGCACCATAAACATGTCAAATCTCAACCTCAATCAATTGCTAAAAGGAAAAAAAAACCAAAATAATGTCGAACCAGCTATTAAATGCTAACCATTCACCTTGATTTTTTCCTTTTTACACAACATAAACCCAAAAGGTAATAACATCCTTAAAAAAGAAACTAAACCAAACAAAATTAAGCTTATGGTTTTAACTTGTAAATCAAATATCACAAGAGAAACTTAATTTTTTGAAGTTCCCCCTATCACACTTTAGATACAATACTAGGAAATAGAAAATAGGGAAATTCCTCTCGTAAGATCATATTTGCACAGGATCTATGAGCACCGATGTGATGCAAGTTTTCATCAATTCTCCTACGTGAGTATATTCATCCCCGTCTTTGTACAAGTAATCCACAACTCGTGCAAAATTAAGTACACGTGTAAGAATAGGCATTGGTACTTCAAGGGGTTTAAGACATGCCTCGTTAATGTCCTTCCAAGCGTTAACTATTATTTTTTTGAACTCATCTCGTGTTGCTTCTTCTGATACTCCATTTTGCTTCATGTAGCACTCAACAGCAGAGGCAACATGTCCTCGTGCTTGCTCAAACTGCAAAAATCCAAGATAATTTACCATTTACCATTTACAAGAACCAATAAAATTTTCAAATCCAAGATAATACTTTTTTTAAAATAGTAGGTTGAATGTCTAAAATGAACATTAAGTTTGAACCGAATTGATCGAGTGCTCACCTCTACTTTTTATTGAATTATGTGGATAAGCTTTCAATGCATAAATAAAATAATATGTATAATTATAAAAGACTGGATACATAATTTTAAAATCTTAGAGAACCTTTAATTTTAAAATCAACCTTGTAATATCTTGAACTTCACTTTTGTATATAATTTCATGCCTTGCTGCATTAACAATAATAATTTTTATGGTTTTTCACTTTTATATATAAAATAGGATATGTGGTTAGTACAACTTTTGAAATAATAATTTTCAACTATGTATTTAATAATCTAATTTTGCATATTGAGGTGCTTAATAGTCAATTAAAGTATATACTAAGTATAATTTTATAAGCCAAAGAGTTCAATAGATCAAATGAAAGTTAAGAGTGAGTGACGAAGCTAGGAGGTCTAGAGGTGGCCCCTATCTCCCTTAAAAATTTTTCTTTTTTAAACTTTACCTGTGAAATATTAAGATTTTTTATTTTACCCCTTAAATAGTAATTTTTTCAATTTTACCCCCTTAATTCTTGAAATTTTTTTTAATCTCACCTAATTTTAATTCAAGGCTCCGTCACTGAACACAAAACTATACACAAAAAGTATAAGATAAATTTATTTATTGAGCAAAGTATATAAGCACATACCTCGTGAGAAACAATATCATCCATGAGCCTACAAATAACAGAGGCAGCTCTACCAATTTTAGGGCCATTAGAAGACCAATCAAACACATCCTTTGTTGAAATATCTCCCATGCCAATAAAAGATGTGGTTGTAAGAATAGGACAACCACAACTTACTAGAGCGTTGCTCATGTACTCATCCATTGTTGGTATATAACCTTTATTCATCCAATTGGCTTCAACTAAGTAGGCTCGGACTAATTTCTTCATCTAGGGAATAAAGAATCAAATGAAAATGTCAAAAAATTAAAAAAAAATAAAAAAAACGGTTCAAATAACGATAATATTGATTGGATTCCAAATTTTATTTTTGTTTGATTTTTTTAAAATACAGTTCGGTTTTGAATTTGATATATAGAAAAATCAAAATTTTTTAAGATTCATTGTTGTTTTTATTATATAAAATTTAAAAGCCTAAAAATCTTAATTTCTAATCAATTGATTTGATTTGAAAAATATTGAAACTAAATGATTTGGTTCAGTTCCATTTCATTAACGATTCAATTTAATTTGATTTTTTTTATAAGAAATTTATTTTATTCAATTTATATTGATTCGATTCAATTTGAACTAAATCAATTGACTGCTCATCACTAAAAATTGAGGCATTAAGGGAAGTACTTCATCTTTGGAATAGTGAATGTAGGACGAACTTCCTTGATTGAATAACTCTCTCTCCATTTCTTCATAAATATCTAAAAGTGCCTTGTAACACAATTTCATGTACTCTGGGAGTTGATCTATGCAAGCAATGTCCCACCTAAAAGATGATTTCAGAAAGTTAGGTTTTATAATGATCTTGACTTAACCCAAAATCAAATCAGGGGCACTCAACTTTTAAAATAGGATTAAATTGATAAAAGAAATTAAAAAAAGTATATATTGAGTGAGAAATTTTAGAATATTTAATCTAGTTAGCCCCCATTAAAGTTCAAATTAAATAATAAGTCTACTAAAAAAATATTTCTAGCCCTGCGACTGCCCAAAATAAATTTTGAATATATAGATGAGGATGCGCGTGAGCCAAACCTTTGAATTGCGTCCGTAAAGATTATAAGTTCTTCAAGCGTACCGTATGCATCATATATATCATCTAAAACTGATGATATCCCAATTACTTTGGTTAAAAGCCTTCTGGCAATACTATATTGGGGCTCAAAGTACACTCCTGTTGTCCAGAAGTAGCCCTCTACCACTCTATCGCGTATAAAGGGGAGCTTTGTAGTGAAGTCTAAATCTTTCCACCACCTGAAACAACATAATAGAAGAGACACTTCATGAAAGTCAAAAGTTCACAATAATTTTTTAGGAATTCTCTCAAATTGTGGTTCATGCTACTGTCGCAATTTATTGGGTCTGCTTGAAAAATTAGTTGTTTTGATAGTTATTAATTATTTTAGAAATTTTGGCTATTAGATATTTGGAAGTGTTTGTACTAATAAAAAACTGTAGAATAATGAGTTTTGTACAAAAGTGAATTTTGACTTAGACATTCAGTTTTTTAGAAAAATCTTAGGTAGATTTAGTTTACTGTGTCAATTATAGACCCATAAAATAAAATAAAGCCACGTCAGTAGCGTATTTTTTTTTCTAGCTTATTTAATGTTAATTCTCTCACTTTTTTCATTTAATTATTTAATCTCAGATTCCATAGCTAACGTCTTGATTTAGAAGTTAACGAGTCTATCTAAAAATTTATTCCAAAAAATAATATAGAGGCTAAGAGAGAGAGAACCTACCTTGCGATATATCTCAACTCCTCCTTGTGCATCTTTTGCAAGACGTTAAAATCCAACTTTGCAAAGGTCAGTAATACTTCATTGTGGGAAGCATCTTCTTGGTACATGGACATATAGTGCCTTGACTCCACCCTTTGCAAGCCCTTGCGTATTGGTTGCTTTAATGCACGACTTACTTGTGCAGCAGCAGGAAATCGCGTATGGGAATTAGCTATGGACTTAAGATGAACTGTAGAAAAGGCAAGCGCTTCCTCCAGTATATCTTCTCCATGGAATCTGAGATATGCAGCTTCATATAAACTTAATATTCCTTGTACGTCATTCTTGAGTGTTTCATTAAACTGCCCTTTGCTATCCCTGAACTTGTTAAACACATCTGTTTCATGATGCAACATAAGCAATATGTTAATTATTAATAACAGAGGGAACACATACACAACAACAACCAGAGAAGAACGTACCACAAGAGACATTGAAACCCTGTTGCCTAAGTAATCGAAAGCGTAGAGCAGCACTGTGAAGGTCATCATAATTACTTGTAGAGCAATGAATATGGAGCAATGCTTTCTCAATCTCATTTTCAAAATGGTAAGACACACCTAAGCGTTGGATCGAATTAATAAGATTCAAAACCTCTGAGGGTTCATGAGCTGATGCAATTATCATCCTTCTCATTTCCTCCTTTAATCTCTGAACTTCTTCCTCCATCTCATTGTTGATATTCTATGCAAACAAATAAAAGAGAATCATAAGGGAGCACTGAGAGTGTATGACACTAAATTGTAGGGAGCAATGGAGCACACTAAATTTTTTTAGTCGGGTCTTCATGACAAATTCTCCATTGCCCCCACTGTATATCCATGCTTAGATTTGGACCTCAATCAACAACAAACAATAGCAATTAAACCTTCGTGCTAGGGTTGGTTATATGAATATTTTATTTCAAATATCTGTTTTCATTAAAAGTTAAATCATTAAAAAAATCTCGTATAACGCTGATAGTTTTAATTGTACTTTTTCAGTTTTCTTTCCTAATACTCTGAACTCCAACTTTAGTTATACTAGCACTTTAATATCAAATTATACCAAATTTTATGAATAAAATATTATTTTTGTTGGACCTATACTCTCTCATGTTCAAGTTAACCAAAAACAACATATTGTTTAACAACACTCTAACTAACATTGGAAATTTAATTCATAAAATACCAAGTAAAATAATAAATTTTAGTTAATTATAAGCATAGAATATTAGTTTAGATTTTGTTTTACCATTTTTTAAGCATTGAATTTTGGTTATGGTTTATTGAAACTTTACTTAAGTTCTATTATAAATATATTTTATTCATTGCGATCTAATTTTATTTTTAGGGAACCATTACTTGTTATTAATATTATATAAATAAATAAAAATATTTTATTTTTAAAATGAATATGTTATTTTTATATATAAATAAATATAGACGTTTATTTATTTGTAAATGGTGGTGGTAGAGGAGGAGTCTAATTTGGGGAGAATGTTAAATTAGGGTGTTAAGATGAGTTGGTTAACCTAACCATGGAAAGAGTATGGGTCTCATGAAAATAATATTTTATTCATGAAATTGGGTATAATTTAAAGTTAGGGCACTATTGTAATTAAGCTTCAAATTCAGAGTATTAAGAGAAAAAAGTTGGATTTATGGTACAATCAATATTACATGCAAAGTTTGAGGTTTTCTTGCAACTTATTAAATTAATATGAATGTAAAGTAACATTTTTTGTGAAAAAATTTTTGAAAGAAAATTTTGAAATCATTTGATGTATTATTTTATTATATTTATAGCAATATCCTTACTGATGTACAAAGACAGTTAGCAATAATTTATTTTTAAAGAATTCTACGTTGGCTTCTTTTCTTTTTTAGCGTCTTTCACTGTTTAAGTATCACATTTACAGATCAGGGCGTGTGAAAGTCTACGTAATACATGATTATACCACGTCAAGTAATTATGACCTCAGTCACAATACACGAACATATAGCCTATATACACATTTTTTTAGGTATAAAGATTATCGAAATAGTAAAAGTAAACGCACAGAAAAACATATAAAAATGAATTAATGCCATGCATAAGTAGAAATAAGCTTTACCATGAATTCAGAGTCATTTGAAAGGAAACGATCTCCCCAAATGTCTGGGTGAAAATTTGCCGTGTGGCGAGTTATATTGGAACCGGTACCTTGGGTTGAAAGAGGAGCTGCTAAACCTTGAGCAGACATTCTGCTTATGCCGACAACTAAACCCAAGCGCTAACCATTTTTATACTAGCCCAAAAACAGCTGTAGAGAATTAAAGTCCATTAACTTGTGGTCACTGTGATAACTAATAAGCGACAGACTTCCAACAACTTGTGATCCTTTTTTGTATCACCTCATTTGTAACCACAAGATTTCATGAACATACACGCCCGTGTTAATAATGACAGATTAGAATTGGAAGGGATTTCAATTTAACCCAACTCCGCAGATATCCCAGTTGAACCTATCTGATTTTTGCGGGTTTGAATAGTAAATAAATGAATTTGGGATAGGTTCGAATAGTATTTTTACTACGTTTGGATTTAAGAATGCGGGTACCTATTATCCGTTTAATAAATATTCAAAAATATTTAAAATAATTATTTTTTAAAATAAAAAATTATAAAGGCACACTTTTTTAATTATAATTAATGTTATAATTATTGAATATTTTTATTGTATTTTTATTAGTCAAAATAAATAATTTTATTAATTTTCACTTGCTTATTAATTTTAAGCGGGTGCCTGACCCATTGCCATCCCTAGTTGTGGAACCTCTCAACAGCTACTAGAGAACAAATCTAAAAAAAATCTACCCACTAAATAAGCAAAATATTAAGAACTATTAATTCGGAGAACTAGCTCACTAAGTATGGCCATAGTTAGATTTTAAACCGAAATCAAATTGAAAGTGAACCAGTCAAAATGAGTGCTAAACTATAGTGTAAAATTCAACTTTGGTTCTTCATTTTTTGATCCCGAACCGATAATTTCAATTTCAAACTCTTTGTTTCAGTTTGAAACAGTGAAAAACATACTTTAAAAAGAAACTTTCAATATATTATTTTGTTTTATTATAATTTTTAAAATTATTTTTAAAATTTTTTTATTAAATTGGTATATTTTTTTCAATAGTTATTATTATTATTATTGTTGTTGATAGAATAAATAATAATACCCTATCTAAAATGTCCACATGGATATAATGGAGATAAAATGTTCACCATATGAAGCTCCACATCTATACTATATTAAATTATTGGATATGATGGAGAACTATGTGGGCAACAATCCTCACGAGTGACCTTATAAATCATAAAGAAATGACAACATTTGGATGATATACATTAAGAATAAACTCTTTCATTCTCTTTTCAAATTCAAAGAAAAATATCTCCTTTTGCAAAAATTATTTGATCTCTATCTCAATGATGTGATCCAGATTGAAAATGCAAATTGGCTAAAGCACGTCCATATCAAATTTAATGTTAAAGGTTGCTCAACCTATCAAGTGAAGAATTTAATGTAGTATCATATGTTAAAAATGTAGTTATTACACAAACGAATAAACTAATCAATTATTCGAGCCGCCACGACGCTCATCACTATTAAGCCGCAGCTCTCATTACTATCGAGCCGCGAACCACGACTGTCATTGTTACCGAGCACGACCCTCATCAATACCAAGCCTCAGTGCTCATCATTATCGAGCCACACCAAGCCTTTGGTGCTCATCATGATCGAGCCTCCGGCGCTCATCATTGCCAAGCTGCGGCGCTCATTATTAACTAATTTAGTATAATTTGATGAATTTTTTTATATATATATGAAGAGTTAGAGATTTTATATAATACCCTGAAATTTTTATTTCGAAATATTCCCATTTAAATTTAAATTGTAAATTATTAGCCAATAATATTACGCCACGTAATATTATGGGGATCGAAAATCATTTTGGTTCGCCCGAAAATTTATTGAATAAC